>JAODAL010034803.1:0-43763 GCA_025379985.1 Phyllomedusa bahiana | reverse complement strand
ATTTCGACCCCATAAAGACCTTGCCGATTTCAACTTTGTCGATAAAAATCGCTCAACACTAGTCATAGTCAATGGTGACCACAGTATCTAAGGAGCTAAAAAGAGGGAGCGGGCTAACTTTGTCGGCATATTAGCACCCCACAACAAAAAAAAATGGGGAGCTGGCGCGTTACCACAGCAACCAGGGACCTAACAAAGTGCTCCAGGCCTACCACAGATATAACAGTGCTACGGCAAACTGACAGGCAACAATTAAGTATTTCAAAGCATTTTTGCATGATCATAGCTTTACATCTGGTAGTGGGACATTGAAAGAAATGTAAAAAAGGTTTAAAGAAACAGCAAAAATAAATATCTTTTTTATAAAAAAAAACTTAATAAGGCGTAGTCAACACTGTGTTCTCTGATGCCTATTTTCCTGTAGTATCTGTAAGTCAAACCAAGGAATGGATACAAAACACAGAATTATTATTATTTATTTCTGAGCGCCCTTGGTTCCAGAGCGCTGTACATTCAGGTTTCATACATAACACAGGTCAAACAAGTACAAAGGTGACAAATTAATAACTGACAACTGGTACAGAAGGAGAGAAGTCCCTGCCCGTGAGGGCTTACACTCTAAAAGGAAGGTGAGAAGAGACAGAAGGTCAGGGGCAGACATGGTTGTGGATAGTGTAGTGACAGCAAGGTTATTGTTGGTTATAGGTAGAGATGGGCGAATTTCTCAAAAATTCGAATCGAATTTTCCGACAGAATTTGTTTCGGTCCGAATTACTTCGGGACGAATCGCGTTAAAAAACAGATATTTCCAGGTGCACAGACCCTGCAGGGTGCTGTAGAATGTTGTGCCATGCTTAAATATGCAGAGGGAGCTTGGTTTGGTCTTCATACAATGTTGTGTTTTAGTATGACACGCACATGACTGCCGCCGCTCTTAGAATTGCTTCACTATAAAATTTCACTGGCACTTAAGAGGGCAAAACTGACCAAAAAACTGAAGCGGGAATGTAGCCTGATAAAGTCATAGCAGCGAAAGCTGGAAAAAAACAAGCTGAGAGCTCAGGTGGCAACATCAGTGACACAGTGTGGAGGTGACGGCGGCAGCCACAGCAGCATGAGGTCAGAGAGTGGCACAATGACATTCTGGAGGTGGCAAAAACAGGAGTAGGCGACAGGTGGGACAATGACACAGTGGGAGGTCACGGCAGCAGCAGCATGAGGTCAGACAGTGGCACAATGACATTCTGGAGGTGGCAAAAACTGGAGTAGGTCAAAGAGGGGCACAATGACACAGTGTGGAGGTCACGGCAGCAGCAGCATGAGGTCAGACAGTGGAACAATGACATTCTGGAGGTGGCAAAAACAGGAGTAGGCCACAGAGTGGCACAATAACAGTGTGGAGGTCACGGCAGAAGCAGCTGCATGAGGTCAGAGAGTGACACAATGACATTCTGGAGGTGGCGAAAACTGGAGTAGGTCACATAGTGGCACAATGACACAGTGTGGAGGTCATGGCATCAGCATAATGAGGTCAGGCAGTGGGACAATGACATTCTGGAGGTGGCAAAAACTGGAGTAGGCCACAGAGTGGCACAATGACAGAGAGTGGAGGTGACGGCGGCAGGAGCAACAGCATGAGGTCAGAGAGTGGCACAATGACACAGTGTGGAGGTGACCGCAGCAGCAACAACAGCAGCAGCAGTATGAGGTCAGAGAGTGGCACTATGACACAGTGTGGATGTCACGACACCAGCAAAAGCAGCAGCAGCATGATGTCATAGAGTGGCACAATGACAGAGAGTGGAGGTGGATGGCAATACCAGTCCCTGGTAAAGATGGTTGGTGGCAGATGGAGAAACTGGCAGCAGATGTGTGGCATCAGGCGGGTGGCGGCATCAGAATAGTTTCTGAGGCAGGTAGTTTGAACCCAGACTCATTTCTCACAGTTTGGGTGAGGCGTCATGGCTGATGTAGTCTGACGCCTAAGGCATTGGTGTGTGGAAATCCTGGCCGATCCACGCCTGATTCATCTTGACAAAGGTCAGTCGTTCCACATTTCCCGTGGACAAGCGGGGTCTCCTTGGGGTAACGATGGCCCCCGCAGCACTGAACACCCGCTCTGATGCCACACTACTGGCCGGGCAGGACAGCTTCTCCACTGCAAACTCGGCAAGTTGCGGCCACACATCCAGTTTGGCTGCCCAGTAGTCCAGCGGATCTTCTAACTGGGATGGCAGAGTGCTGTCCAAGTAGGCCACCACCTGTTGGTTGAGTGTCTTCTCCAGGTCCTGCTGCTGCTTCTGGCGACTGCCCTCACTAGGCGGGTGAAGGAAGCTGCTCATCAGTGACTCCAGACTTGGTTGCTGCTGATGGAGCTGGTACTGCTCCTACCCCCCACCGTCCCCCCGCAGCCGCGGCAGTAGTACGTGAGTGCTGAGGAACCCCCTGGTCAGACCTGTCAGAGGAGGGACGATGCCGCACATAGGCAGCGACCAACGGACTACGGAGGATTTCCCTATAGTATTTGAGTTTGTCCTCCCTCTCAATAACTGGGAAAAATACTCCCATTTTGGACCGGTAGCGAGGGTCCAATAGGGTGGAGAGCCAGAAGTCATCCCTCTGCCGGATGCTGACTATTCGGCTGTCACTAGCCAGGCAAATCAGCATGCTGCGGGCCATCTGCACAAGTGACTCCGAGGGGCTCCTGCATCCATCTCCACTATATACTGCCACGGTGCTTGCAGGTCATCTGCCTCGTCTTCCTCATCTCCATCTACCTCCTCCAGCTGCTCCTGCTCCTCTTCTCTTGTCACCTGGGTAGAAAATCCACTCATTTCACCAGACAATGTTTCTGCTCCAATGTCCTCCTCCTCCTCCATTTCAGTCCACCACGGACTCATGTGGCCACCAGAGGTAGTCGCCATGTCTCCCGTCCCCTGCTCAGACAGATTTTTCAGTATCTGTTCCAGGACATGAAGCAGTGGAATGACGTTATTCATCCCGTAGTCCTGGCGACTGACAAATAACGTCGCCTCTTCAAACGGCCTCAGCACACGGAAAGTGTCATGCATGAGCTGCCACTGGCTGACATCAAAGTTACACAGGGGATAACTCCTGTCCGCCTGGATCATCAAAAAATCGTTAATGGCCTTTCTCTGTTCATACAGTCGGTCCAAAATGTGCAGGCTAAAAACCCCCAACGGGGGGACGGTTTTCCCCTGGCATGTTTGAAGGGATGAAGTGCATGAACAGTTTCCGGGCCTTTTTCCAGAATCTTTAAAGATCAGTGGAAGACTTCGGGAATAGGGGTTGGGAGCGATTTTTATCGACAAATTTTAAAAACGGCAAGGTTTTTATGGTGATCGAAATTTCCGATAAAGCGTTAATTAAGGTTTAAAAATCGGGAGCATCGTCTAAAAGATCGCCCCTTTTTCGGGTTTCCGGGAAAATTTTGGCGGCCAGAAAATAAAGTTTTACAAAATTTAGACGGGGTGAAAATTTTGTGGGGGCGACGCCCTTGACTGGGATGTGAAAGGGTTGGGGTTTGGGCTGGAAAAATCACTTGACCTCTTTTTAAACATAGAACGGGGAGTTTCCTGTTTAAAGCCCAGTGTCTCTCAGCGTCCATGGGGATAGGACCTGCACCCCTCCCCTTTTGGCCCAAAACAGCTCAGGGAAATTAGTTATTTTGCACAGAGAAAACCTCAAACTTTTTAGCTGTGATCCTTCCCAATTTAGTTAGATTAGAGATTTAAAAGTTTTTATGTTTTTAGCAAAGGGGATTTTTTAAAGCAGCATCTACCGGGGGGTAAATTCAGGGGCGGTGGGGGGGGGGGGGGGGCCCGCGGGCAAAACACAGACAAGCCTTTTCTATAAAGAAAAATGGATAAAGTTCCCCCCAAAAACTTAGTTTTAGACATTGTAGTGGAATATCTTTTTTTTTAACATTTGTTATTAAAAATATTTCCTGGATATTGGGAAACCCCTGAATTTTTATGGATACACATCTTTTTTCTAGAAACGCGGGTTTCTCTTTTTTAGCTGAAAAAACTCCACTTTTTTTATCAGTTACATTTCAGTAGGTTTTCATTTAAATTTCCCCATTAAAACCTGTGACTTTTGAAATATCCACCTTCCCCTTAAAATTTACAATCCAGCAATCTTGTAGTCAGCAAAGGTTGTTTGTTGCCAAATAACTGTGTATCGTACGAAAAAAAACACAGTTACGTTTTTTTTTGATTTTTTGCGCACCGCTTTGTTCATTGCGAGCATCTACATAAATCTTAAAACAGCAATTCTTATTAAACCACGGGTGAAAATTAAAAGGGTGCCAAAAAAATCATTTTTTAAATCCCAAAAACCCTAACAGTTACGTGTTTTTTACTTTGCGCACCCAGCATTTTTTCATTGACGCAGATCTACGAAAAAATTTTAAAAACAGCAATACTATTTTCCCCACAGGTAAAATTTGAAAGGGGGAAAAAAATTTTCGTTTTTAATTAAAACCAAAACAAAACAGTTACGTTTTTTTTTTATTTTTGCGCATCCAGCTTTTGTTTTTTGACCCCAAAGCAACAAAGAAAAATCTTAAAAAAAGTCATTCTATATTAAACCACAGGTAATTTTAAAGGGTTAAAAAAATTACTGTTTTTTTATCCCCAAAAAAACATAACAGTTACGGGGTTTTTTGATTTTGGGGCGCAAACCCAGCATTGTTCATTGACGCACACAAACTAAATCAAAAAAACAGCAATTCTATAGTCACCACGGTGAATTAAAAGGGTGCCCCAAAAAAAACCGTGAATTAAAACGAAAACATAACAGGTACGGGGACAAAAAACTTTTTTTTCCCCCGGGACTTTTTAATGGGGGGGGTCAGAAAAGGTTTTAAATTGGTCATTCGGGGTTTCCAGGAAGGTTTTTGGTCAATGTCCAGTGAAACTAAAAATGGGGGTTGAAAGACCCCTTTTTTTGCGGCATTTTTTTAAATCGGGGGGTAAATGCGGGTTTTGGGGCTCAGGGCTGCTTTCCCCAGGCAGGGATTTAAATGTCCAGTTCAAGTAAAAAAATGGTTAAAATTCTACTCCCTTTCGGGCACTTTTTAATTTGTGGGTGATAAAGGTTTAAGGGTGGGCCCTGGGGTTTAACAAGACAGGGATATTGGGAAGGGTTTCTGTGATTTTTTTTCTGTGCCCTTTTATAACCAAAAAGTGTGTTCCCAAAGATTAGCAGGGTACCCATTTGACAATTGTGGATTTTAAAATTTCAACTTCCCCAAAGCCTTGTTTGGGTGTAATAATGAAGGTTGCTCTCCCATACACTTTAAGGGAAAATCACTCATAATCGATGCTCACTATCGAAAAACCTTTTTCGAAAACGGCCCCCCCCATCGACTATCGTCGATTCAGGGATAGCCAACGCAATCGCTCAAAACACTATTCAAAACCTTTTTTCACACCCAAATTAAAACACGAGCCCCAAATGCAGGGGTGCATGGACCATCCTCCTTGGTGAAAGCGGGGACCCCCCTTTTTCCCCCCATTGCCCTTAAACAGTTGGGTTCCCCGATTTGCATTTGGGCCCCGGAGAAACCCACACATCAATTTTTGCTCCCTGACCAAAAGGCATTCCCCCCCCTGTATGACTTCGTTCACCGAGGCAAGCCGGGGGTGGGCCCGGGGTGTGAAACCCCGCTTTTCCCTACAATGTGGTATGAGGGAAAAGCGTATTGGGGGGAAAGGCTGAGATGGTGGTGGTGGTGGAGGAGGCGGAATTTGGGGCGGGGCGCCGCGTTTGGACAACGTGGGGAGGAAAAGCGCCATCTCCTGTCCAAGTTGTTTGGTTTGTCCCGGGGGGCGGGGGAAGCACTTTTCTTTCCAGTGGGCTGAAAAGGGACATGTAATGGCCCTAACCGTATTTAAATAGCCCCAAAGGGACTTCCGCGCTGCCATGCACCTTGGAAAAAAAACCGATAAGTAAAGGACTACCCCAACTTTTTCTACATATTTATGAAGTGTTTGGTACTCCCTTTTTTGGAAAAAAAAATTACGGTTTTGGAAAACCTCCCCCATTTTCGGCTCGGCAAAAGCCATAATTTCCCTGAACATTTTGGAAAGAGTCCACCTTTTGGGAAAAGGAGGGACTGCAGAACCGACAACTTGGCAGGACCCAGGTTTCAGCTTTGCCCCTTAAAGGAGGGTTTTGACGCTACGGGTTGTCTCTTTAAAATCCCTGACTAAAACTACTGCGGGCCCCGCCCAAAGATTTGCGAGGAGCGGGAAATTTCCAACCCAAAAAGGGAGATGGGGGCAAAAGAAAACGCCCCCTTCTGCGGGAAGATGGTGGACCCTTGATGGCTGAATGGGAAAGGGCTTTCCACGGGGCCCCTGCTTCTGTTTGGTTGCAGCGGCGGGGGGTTTGGACCACCAAAATTGGGGCCAAACTTTTCCCTCCCGGGCCCACCAGAGGGTTGCGTTTGCATTTTTTTTACACGGGGCCATGGTGCCAAAGTTTAGCTCCCCCCGGGCCCCGCTTTACTTTCTGCCTACAGATTTTTACATATATCCTTTTTTCGGCTCCTCTGGTGTCTTAGCAAAGAAATGCCCAACAAGGGCCCGGGGATCGGATTTTACCGCCAACGCTCCGCAATGTCGACTACTACCGCCGCTGCTGCTGAGCCCCCGTGCTACTTTCTTGGACCTTTAAAGCGTTTTTTTTAACCCCCTGGCCCCTTGGCTCCCCAAACCCCACACGATGCTAATCTGCTGATTTACGGGGCCCCACAACCCACTTGTGGGGTGGGGCCGCTGGGCCTTTATGCGGGAAACTGGCCGGCCCCCTTTCCTGACAGTGATGAACCCCTTGCCTAACCCCCCCGGGTCCCAAAATTTCGGGCGGGGTACCCCATCATCTATTTGGGTTTCCCTCATTCCCCTGCTGTCCTCATCACCGGTCTTGGTATGCAGGGCTGAAACCCCCCACAAAATTTACCTCCGAGGGCCCCTCCCACATCTATATTTTGGCCCCCCTAAATACAAGGAAACATGGGATATTTACCCCCTTTCTTCGCTGCCAAGTAGCTGCTCCCAAATGTCCTCCTCCTTCCGGGTGTATGTGGCGCTGAGCCCAGACCAAATAGTAGATCTCTGGTGGGGAAACCGGGGTGGGACAGAGGCGGGTTTAGGTAGGTTTAGGGGAGCGACCGCTCCCCCGGAACCCCTGCCAAAATAAGGGTTGTGTTGGGCTTTCCCCCCGACTCTTGGGGTGGGGGTTGTCAGATGTCATTGGGAGGAAAATTGGTGACCCCCATCAACCCAAACAAAAAAACCCCTTGGGGTTTTGGTCAGAAAACGGGGCCCCTGTTGACAGCGGCAGTTGTTTTGGGCCCCCCGATTGACCCCTTTCTTCGCGTCCCCTTGCTGTGGGTGGGGGACCTGGGCCTGCTCCCGGAATGTTTTTTCCCCCTGCCAATCGCAGGTGGAGCCCGCCACCTCCCCTGTCTGACATTTCTTTTTGGGTTTTAAAATGTACAGGGCAACTGTTTGATGAAGATTTTCTGTATTTTGATAAAAAACCCCCAACCCCCGTAACAATTTTTGGGTAAACCCCCTTTGGGTTTAAATTGGGGCTCCAAAATTTGGGCCCGGAAAAATTTTCTGTTTGTGTGAAAAAAAAATGTGTATTTTACTGAATGTAAAAGCCCAAACCCGGGGTTAATTAACCTTCGGATATAAATTTTTCTACAGGCCCAAAAATTTTTTTTTTTGGCGGTGAAAAAAAATGTTTCTTTTTTTTTACCAAAAACAGCAGAACAACGCTTAAATTAAACCCCCGGGAAAGTTAAATTGCACAAAAGAATTGAGCAACCCCAAAAAATTCCCCGCTTTTTTAGCGTGTTACAAAGGCGTGTATTTTACGGTACACAAAAAGAAAAAAACTTGTAATTAACCCTTTGGGTTAAAGAATTATGCACAGCAAAAATAAATTTTTTGGGGTTTAAAAAGAAAGGGGTTTTTTTTGTGGACCAAAACAGCAAAACAACGCTTAATTTTAAACCCCCGGGGTGTAAATTGTGCAAAAAAATTGAGCAACCAAAAACTACCCGCTATGTAGTTTTGTTACAATGGCGTGTATTTTTTGGTACACAAAAGAGAAAAAAATTTTTAAATTAACCTTCAGTTAATGAAAATTTTGCTACGGAAAAATGTCTTTTTTTTTTGGGGGTTTAAAAAAAATGGTTTTTTTTTTTGGGCACCACAACAGCAAAAACAACGTTAAAATTTAACCCCCGGATTGGGAAAAATTTCGCAAAAGAAAATTGGGGCAAACCCAAAAAATTTCCAGCTTTGTGCGTTTTTACAAAAGGCATGTACTTTACCCGGGACACAAAAAAAAGAAAAAACTTTTTAATTAAACCCTTTGGTTTAAAGAAATTTTGGGGTATAAAAAAAAGTATTTTTTTTGGGGGTGAAAAAGACGGTTTCTTTTAGTGACCACAACTGCAGAACAATGCTTAATTAACCCCTGGATGTAAATTGCGCAAAAGAATTGAGCAACGAAAAATTAAGTGGTATTTGGATTGTAAAAACGATGTTTCTTTACATGAATACAACAGGAACAGGCTTAGATAACCCTTGGATATTCAATGTGCTGTGAGCAGATAGCATTAAAATGTATATGCAGCTGCATTGGACGCACACTGGACTTCAGTTCCAATACCCCACAAAATCAGAATTAGAACGTTAAGAGAAGCAGTCTCTGAGACAAGCTGTGACACTCCTCAAAAATCGCTGTATAAAAATGAGTTATTTAGTAAGAGATATCATAAGCAGCCGTGGCAGCACCTTTCCTAATCAGAACAGTGAGAGCGGTATGAGCTCCCAGCGTCGCGCCCGGACTTATATAGTGCGGTGACGTCACAGAATCCCGCCAGTCTCTGACTGGCTTAATCTCTGCACATGTCATGTAGGCTATGTCCTTCTTCCTCTGAGAGTTCTTTGCCCCATGTAACACCATGTGCTCGCAGCCATTTTATCAATCAAAAGCACACTTCGTTCACGCGAAGTTCCCCAAACTTTGACTTCGTTCAGAACCGAAGTTTTCCTGAAATTCTAAACGAATTCCACTTCATTAGAATCAATTCGCCCATCTCTAATTATAGGCATTCCTGAAGAGATGGGTTTTCAGGTTGCTTTTGAGGCTGGTGAGAGTGAGGGAGATTCAGAGATGTTGGGTCAGTGAGTTCCAGAGTATGGGGTAGCACGGGAGAAGTCTTGGAGACGGTTATGTGAGGAGTTGACACGGGGAGAGCAGAGAAGAAGGTCCTGTGAGGAGCTGAGATTGCGTGAGGGGAGATATCTGGAGATTAAGGCAGATATGTATGGAAGGGAATGATTATGGAGAGCCTTGTAGGTCAAGGTTACTAGCTTGAACTGGATTCACTGGGCAATGGGAAGCCAGTGAAAGGATTGGCAGAGGGGAGAGGCAGAGGAGTATAGAGGAGAGAGGTGAATCAGACGGGCAGCAGAGTTAAGGATGGATTGGAGGGGAGCGAGGGTGCTAGCTGGGAGGCCGCAGAGAAGGATGTTGCAATAGTCTAGGCATGAGATGACGAGGGCGTGGACCAGCATTTTTGTGCTTTCGAAGTTAAGGAATGAGCAGATACGGGAGATATTTTTCAGGTGGAGGTGGCAGGCAGAGGTGAGGGTTTGGATGTGCAGTTTGAAAGACAGATTAGAGTCAAGGGTTATCCCAAGGCAGCGGACTTGTGTAGCTGGTGAGAGAGCGTAGCCATTGACTGTGATAGAGAGATCAGTTGGAGGGATGGAGTGGGACGATGGAAAGATGGTGAATTCAGTTTTCTCCACATTTAGCTTTAGGAGACGTGAGGAAAAGAAGGAGGATATGGACGAAAGACAGACAGGGATCCCGGAGAGTAGAGAGATAATATCTGGGAAGGAGATGTAGAGTTGGGTATCATCAGCATACAGATGGTATTGAAAGCCATGCGATGCTATTAGTTGACCCAGACCAAGAGTGTAAATAGAAAAGAGTAGTGGGTCCAGGACAGACCCCCTGGGGGACACCAACAGAGAGCGGGCAAGGGGAGGAGGTGGTGCGTGAGTGAGAGAAGCTGAATGTCCGATCAGTGAGGTAGGAGGATATCCAGGAGAGGGCAAAGTCCGTGATGCCGAGGGAGGAGAGGATTTATATGAGGAGTGAGTGGTCGACAGTGTCAAAGGCGGAGGACAGGTCTAGGAGGAGAAGCACAGAGTAGTGGTCTGAGGCTTTGGCAGTTGCTAGGTCGTTGGTGACTTTGTAGGTCGGTTTCTGCAGAGTGGTGGGGTCGGAAGCCAGATTGCAGAGGGTCAAGGAGAGAGTTGGTGGATAGATGAGAGGACAGTTGAAGATAGACGTGCCGTTCGAGGAGTTTGGAGGCGAATGGAAGCAGTGAGATGGGGCGATAGTTGGACAGACAGGAGGGGTCAACAGATGGTTTCTTAAGGATGGGTGTGATGGCCGCATGTTTAAAGGAGGAAGGAAAGATGCCAGAACAGCTCCAGGCCTTCTAATCATACTTTTTCTCTCTGTTTCATTCCTGGTTTTGGTTTATAAATACTACTGCAAATGCTACTCTTTAAAAAACATTGTGAACCCAGCCCTAAAAATATATTCTTGTATAAAACAGTATACAATAAAAATACATATAGGAGATATCTGTAACCATATCAACCCATAAATATAAAGTTAATAATATAAATAAAGTTAACTTATTTTTTAAACCACATGATGTAAAAAAATAAAAAAAATAAAAGTTGGTGGTTTGTTAGTGGAAGTTTGATCTCTTTCAAAGTCCTAGTTAAAAAAAAAAACTTAGTTCTTAAGACCTATGATAGACTATATCTTCAAGGGTTCAGGAGGTTATCCAGGTAGTTTTAATAAAATAATGTTGCCCTGTCAAAAAAAAAAAAAAACTTTTACTTATCTTTCTCTCACTATATAAATCAAAGAACTATTGCTTACCCCGCTTGTATTTGTGTATGCACTCTATCCAATGGAATTACCTTTCTCTAACCTGCGTTCCAGCACCACTGCTGTCTTTTGTCTTCCCTTTACTTTTGGCTCTGGTCGAATGTCACATGCCATTAATTGGCATCATTGTTCTGAGCATTCACTTCTGAAAAGCACATGATCACTGAAGTCAGTGGTTGCAGTGGTCATGTTACATTCGACCAGAGCCAGAAGTAAATGGAAGACTGGCAGAGACAGTGTCAGCATTGGAATGCAGGTAGAAGGAAAGGTGAGTATATTTTTTCTATTTTAGCATGGTAGCAGTATCCCAAAAATATTTTATTAAATGATGCCACAATGCTACAATCATTGAACAACATTTAGAACAATATCACACCAAGGGTGTTACTCATATTGGGACACATTAAATATATTAGGATGATATTCATGAGTTGCCACAACCTATGTATCTACTTATGCATGAGTAAATAAGTGATCAGTACTATCTTGGTTATACAAATCTATAATAAGGTGCCCATTCACTTCAGTAGGACTGTACTGTATCTCCATTTGGTCTTTTTATGTGCAGATACTACACTATGTACATACAGTCTCTGTACATAAGTCTTTACTCTGTTAAATTTAAAATGTAAACCATGATTTGATTTTATAACTTAGATGTTGTGTATGCTCAGAGCATTATCAATATTTGCTTTTACAAGTTGTTTCTGTAATACTTATAGTATCTAAAATCAATTTAGCAAAATAAAAGCTTTGATAGAAGAGGCAAAAAAGCACACATTCAAGATGTTTCCTTGTATTTCAATCATCAGAAAATTACCTATATCAATGCACAGCCATGAGGAAAATAAGTGATAAAATAAAATTCTGAACCACAATCAAAAGAGAAACATTGTATCTCTGTTTCTGAATTCTATCATTTTTTTTTTACTTCACATAGCCTGGAAATCAACCAAAATACTTGGGGCCCCATGTATGAACCTGTTTTGGTCTAAAACTCACTTTTTTGCCCATAGGTTACTATGGGCAAAAAAGTGAGTTTTAGACCTAAAGAGTTTCATACATATGGCCCTTGGTGTTTACAGAGAACATGGTTTAAATTAACAAGTGTTCCAGAAGATTCAGCTTGTCTTGATGGATGCTCTCCAGATTTTTGTGACATTCTAATGTGTAGTGTTTGTGAAAACAAAAATAACTTTTCAAAAGAGTCAGTCGCTTAAAAGGTTGTGTTGCTTTCAGTTTACTTGTATGTGATGGCTTTGATATTATCCATGTGAATCTGTTTAAAGCATTTTTTTAAATGTTTAAACAATAATAATATTGATAATAATAAAAAACACAATAATGTTATTCTTATCTTTAAGTACAAACATATAACACTGAGCAATGTTTTTACAGAAAATTTATGAATGTTATTGTACAGGTATAGGTACTACATACACCTGTATTTGAATATTCCAACAGGCAGATATGTCAGTTTCCTAGCCAAAAAATAACACCATGAAGACAAACAGGCACTCCACCAACTTAGGGCGATATGTATGATTTTTGGTGCCCAGGCACCATTTTTTGACGCGCATTAGTAGCATAGAATGCGCCTGAATCTATGAACTTGTTCTACTGCGGGTCATAGATTTAGCACTTTCTAGCTATGAAGCGACACTTCTGGCTCAGGTAGACCACTTTTAAAGTGCTTTGCCTGTTCCAGCAGTAATGCGCCTGGATTTGTCGTACTGAAGCTATAAATATGTAGCTTTGTACGGTTGTAATGCGACACCTCTAGCACGCCCCCAAATTTAGGCGCGATACAAAGTGCCGTGGGCGCTCTGTAAATGAGCCTGATACTGGATTGCGGCAGATTAAAAATAGAGCGGATGGGGCTGTGCTAGTTTTCGGACTGAAAAGACACCAGACTTCTGGCGCAGCCCCATTCATACATTTCGCCCTTAGTGTCATGAATATTGAAAATGACCATGCAGTGGATGGTTCAGGACAGGCTAATAAAATATAGCTGAAAATCTGTTTAGAGCAGATTTTCAGAAAAGAAAAATGAAAGAGGGCAAGATATGCAAGTCAACACGTTTAGAATTAAAAACTTCCATTGTGAATATGAAATAGTAGTCAAATAGTGTGATTGTGTTAAGCTCTTTTTTGTGCAGTGTGGTACCTCTGTGGATTGTTGCTGGTACTGCAAAGGGGCTCAGTGGTGACTGCCTAAAGGAGGAAATGAGCCAAGGACACAATTTACATACCCTCTGACCACCAAGGCCTTGCACCAAGGCCTGTTATTACTTTCCCCACATTTCACCAGTGGTACTCACTATACCGCTGTCTAGAGTGGTCTACAATATATATATTTCATATACAGTATATGTAAATGCATATATAAATGAGTGTAAAACACCCAAGGCGCCTGCGACTAAAGTTAATGGGGCGTGACTCATGCTCTGACGTCTCCCTCCGAGCCACACCCAACAATAGCCTCCATTCTTAAAAACTAATCATATGTAAGTCAGATGTTTGTAACTTGGGGACTGTCTGTACACTGGGTCTATAAGAAATAGAATACTCAAAGGACGACATATATGAAGGAAGACACGTCGAAGTGAATAGTCGAGTCTCATTTTCAATGTATAATGCGCCTGATGTATGAAAGTGGTTTTTGTGCGTTCATAAATGGTGTATACAGTTCGACGTGCCTCGACTATGTGTTAGGCGCATTACGGAACTTACACAAGTTATGCACCTAACATGTATTAAGGTTGTAAACAGGCTGGAAATAAGAGAAAAATCATTAGAATAGCATGTCAGTGAATAGAAACTATGGTACTAATCCTGCTTGGATGACCACAGGTCCCAGCAATACCTGTGCTGTGCTGGCTCTTGCTGTATGTATAATTAAGGATGAGAACAGCAAAAATTATTCAATTTGAAATTGAATGTAGTAAAAATGTAAAATATAAAAATCTGAACAACATAATCAGTGGGTTATTTAATGTAAAATTAGTTTAAGATTCTATACATTTCAAATACGTTTTATAGGAGATATTTCTAGATTTTGGGGACATTATATATTTTTATATTAATTTTATATGATCACATTTTTCATTAAATTTAAAGAATTTAATTTTATACAGTTTGATAATTATTATCAATGACTTTTTATTATTGTACTGGTGTATGTGAGGAATATTGGACATTTTTGCCCCTTACAGCAAATCTAGCTTCACTTTGACTCCTCAGGCTCAGGCAGACCACATTGAAATAGGTCTGCCTGTCGGAGCAGTAATGCGCCTAGTTTTGCTGAACCACATTCATAGATGTGTCTAATATAACGAGTGTCGTGCGACACACCTCCATAACGCCCCCAGAACACGCCCTGATGTTAGGCACATTACAAAGTGTCGAGACTTACAAACAATGCGCCTAACACATTCATTAGGTGCAATAGACATCAGAGCCGTCTCAGTTAGGTGCATTAGAAAAACCCAATCATACATGTCTCCCAAAGAGATTAAATAGAACTAAAAAGAAAGACAGAGAAAAAGAAACATAAGAGATTGGGCTAGAAAACAAAGTCTGTAAGGAGGGAAGGAATAGTCTGACAGACAACACCAGACAGTTGGTAGACTCCTGATTAAAAAAGTTTGGGGAGCCCTTGGGTTACAGCAGTCTGGTCTTGCTTCAGTACCATTAGGCTAAGTGAAATGCAGGCAGGGAAAGTAGAGGCTACTTCTGCTCAGTTGTATTATGGCTGTTGTAGACAGAAAAAATAAAAAATAAAGAGATTGGGAACCCCTTCATATAAAGTATTCTGAAGACAATGTGTGAAGTTGTTACTGGATGTCCTTAAGAATGAGCCATGAGTAAAGCCTGCCAAGATCCCAACCTGTTGCTTTCTCTGTGGTTTTTATCCGCTGCTCATACTTCGACCCCCAGCATGCCATCACTGGTAGGCCTCAACCACCACATTGCACACCTGCATTCCTGGCACCTCTGTCACAAGCATTTTTTAGTTGCGCTTTTCTACTAGGAGTCTTCTGGCCAATCACTGTCTCTCTGACTGCTCTCACTTTGTCTCTCACTCTGAGAGCTTACTTCTTGAGACTGGCGCTTACATTCATCTACCTCTCACATAAATGCAAGCATATTTGCAGTATGTCTCTGTGTTCCACTGCTTAACTATTTATGTTTCACTGGTCCAGACAGTTTCAATAGCAGCATCAAGACCAGCAGATGATGTAACTCTATAAAATGCTCAAAATAAAACATACCTGAAAACAAACTGGTACTATTGCATACCAAATGATGCCTCAAACAGACTGCTGAGGGACACTATGGGCGACATGTATGTGTGCACAATGTATGAGCAGGTGCACTCCAAAATGAGGCGCATTAGAAAATGCTCACGGCACTTTGTAATGCGTCTAAGATGTGGGGGTGTTCTGGAGGCGTGTCGCACTATAATCGTAGTATTCTACACATTTATTGACTTAAGTATGGCAAATCCAGGCAAATTACTGCTGGAACAGATAGACCAATATAAAAGTGGTTTACCTGAGCCTGAATTGTTGCTTTGTAGCTAGAAAGCGTTAGCTCTATGACCCGCAGTAGAACAGGTTAATAGATTCAGGTGCATTCTACACTAATAATGCGTGCAATACAATTGGTGCCTCAGCGCCAAAATTCATATATGTTACCCTAAGTGACAAAATCCATGGCATCTACATTATGAAGGTGCAGTGAATTAGTTTATGTAGTGTCTCTTAGGTAAATAGATTAATAGAAAGAAAAAAAAACATGACTGTCATCTTTATTTGATGAGCATGTTAAATGTCTATTGGTACTATACACTGCCAAATATATTGTTTATTACATTAAAACAATTATTGTTGGAAAATAAATGCATATATGTCACATGCAACTTTAAATGAAACCATATTAGCACATTTTATTAATCAAATTCTGAATATATGAATATTTTATTTTAACAGAAGCTGGAGTGGAATTTTATACAAGTTATTTTGAGATTACATATGGTACCTTAACTAAAATTAGGACTTAACTGAGTATTTTTGATTTATACTGAAAGTGAGCATATTGAACACTACAAAAAGAGCAATTTCTGGCATATGATTAAATAAGTGCAGTTATTGATGGCATACTAATAACAGTACACAGAAACCTGTAGAATGTGCAAGCTAGTATAGTCTGATGTGCATACTAGATAATAACATGCCATTATTGAATTTACAGCTTGCAGTGTTTATAAAGACAGTTCACTATTACAATAAAAGCAAATACCTATCCAATTATCAAAAATCGGGGTCCATGGTTGCCCCACTTGTGCCCCACTTATATAGAAAGACTTGAGGGAAATACGTCTTAAAGAAAAATTTGTACCAAAAAAATACAATTTAAGCATACCCACGGGAAATACGTGAGGCCGGCGAGCGTGTTCCAAACAAGAATCTTCACAAAAGAAATAGATAATACACACAAAAAGATGAAGGAAAAACCGAAATGAAGCACAAAAGGCCAATAAAATTAAAGATAAAACGCAAAGGGTAGTCTTGAAACAAAAGGATAGAAAATATTCTAAAATGGAAGATAAAAATTAGAACATTTTCTCTACATGCGCATGCCCAGATGGCTGAATTACCAGAACAACCTAATGTACCTTTACTAATACAGTGAATCACTTCCCTAACAGGTTTGATTATATTTAGGTGGTTAAGTCCATTCATGTAGGTTATTTAAAGATCTATGGTTTTTGCTTCTGTATATTATTGTGTAATATGACGCAATAGAAATTTGCATATGAAAGGTACCACCTTGTTTTTAAAGTGAGGGTTAACAGGTATAAGGCAGCTGTGATCAAGTGTCCCATGAGGACTTGAAACGAGTAAACTGTAGATATTACTAGTGTTGAGCGATTGCGTTGGCTATCGAGATCGATCGATAGTCGATATCGGGGTACGATAAGGTTTTTTCGATAGTGAGATGTTTTGCGCATACCTTTTTAAATCTGGGAGACAAAAAACCTTCTTTTACACCCAAACAAGGGTGGAGAAGCTAAATTAACATCCCCAACAGTCAAATGGATCATGCTACATCTTAGGCAACACACTTAGGTTATAAAATTCACAGAAAAAAAAGTCACAGACAATTTATTTATCTGTCTTGTACCACAGCCTGACCTTAAGAACTGCCATCACCACAAATTAAAAAGTGCCATGAGGCAGTATGATTTGAACATCATGGTTACTTGAATGGACATTGATATCCCTGTCTGCGAAGCAGCTGAGCCCAAACCCTGCTGGACCCCATATTAAAAAAGTGCCGCAAAAAGGAGTCTTTTCAACCACCATTTCTAGTTATCTGGACATTGACTATACCTGGCTGGGGCCACAGCATGGAGCCCAAACCTGTATGACCCACATTTAAAAAGTGCGGAAAAAAGGAAGGTCTTTCAACCACCATTTTTGTTTCACGGACATTGACTATACCACTGTCCTGGGCCACAGCATGAGCCCAAACCTGCATAACCCCCACATTTTAAAAAAGTGCCGGAAAAAGGAGTCTTTAACCACCATTTTAGTTTCACTGGACATTGACTATACTGTCTGGGCCACTGCATGAGCCCCAAACCTGCATGACCCCCACATTTTAAAAAGTGCTGGAAAAAGGAGTCTTTCAACCCACCATTTTTAGTTTTCACTGGACTTTGACTATAACTGTTTCCTGGGCCACAGCATGAGCCCCCAAAACTGCATAACCCCCCACATTTAAAAAGTGCCGCGAAAAAGGAAGTCTTTCAACACACCATTAGATTTCCACTGGACATTGATATACCTGTCTGGGCCACAGCATGAGCCCCAAACCTGCATGACCCACACATCTTAAAAAGTGCCAGAAAAAGGAGGTCTTTCAACCACCATTTTAGTTTCATGGGACATTGACTATACCTGTCCTGGGCCACAGCATGAGCCCCAAAACATGCAGTCCCCCACATTTAAAAAGTGCGGAAAACAGGAAAAAGGAGTCTTTCAACCACCATTTTAGTTGAACCTGGACATTGACTATACCTGTCTGGGCCACAGCGATGACCAGGGCCGGAGTACAGTGGGTGCGGTGAAAGCCCAGGCTGGCGTCCGTCATCTATTAACTCGCAGGTTAATAAATGCCCTGGATGACGCAGCAACGATAAAACTGTCGTGCTGAATAAGCAGAGTGCGGATAAGCGGAGGAGTGTGAGATATCCAGCCATGATCTGTACACAGTCAAATACATGGGTAGCGCTTGTGCCCCTCCGTATGAGTGTGGACCTATTGAGCTTCACTTGGAATTACTGGTGGTTAAACGCTCTGTTACAACCAGGTGCCTTTTATCTTGGCTTCTTTTTCTCATTTTAATCTCTAAGTGCTGGAGGAAATGGTCTCTGTACTTTGTCTCTGTACCGTGCTCCATACATCAATGTTCCTCGATAACCTACTTCTGGTTCAAGTTTCATGTACCTACCCTTGTATCAATTCAGAGGGGGGGAATTTTTTTAACAGCTTTTTGTACATGCAGTTTTTTAGTAACTTTAATTCTAGAAACACATTTTTTAAAATAGGATGGAATCCCACCTGTCTTTGTTTCTCTTTTTTTTCATTGTATTAAATGGATGTCTCAATACAGGGATTGGAATACTATGTTAAAGATCTTGCAAAAAACAAGTATTTTTGCATATATGTGTCCCATTACAGTGTCCTACTACCTATTCCTGTTTCTGACAGATCCATCACCCTTGAGCCATCTCTTGACAATTGTGAAGAACAAATGTCTCGTTAGAACAAAATTTTTTAGAGATAGGACCTGTTAGTATGCTTGCATGTCACAGCCAAAAATGCCCCCAAAAATTAAAGCATGGACCCTTGAGCCACTTTTGGTCATTGTGATGAACAAAAGTTGTTAAGAAACAACATTTTTTAGAATAGGACTGTAGTATAGCTGATGTCACAGCAAAAAATGCCCCCAAAAATTCAAAGCCATGACCCTTGAGCCTCTTTAGGTCCAATTCTGAAAGAACAGACTGTCTGTTAGAAACAACATTTTTTTTTTATTTAATAGGGACCTGTAGTATTGTGCATTTCAAAGCAGCAATGACACCACAAATAAATTATAAAATTGACTTCTCAGCCACTGTTAAAAAATTGTGAGGGAGAAAATGCCAATTGATGCCACAACTTTCTGGGAATTCAAGGACCATGATTATTGCTGTAATCTCACAGCTTACCATGACCCCAAAATATCTAAAAAATATTGACTTCTCAGCCACTATTAAAAATTCGTGAGGGAGAAAAAAATGCCACATAGAAGTCAATTTCTTGTTCCAAAGGGACCATGATTTATTGCTGTATTTCTCTGCAACATGAACCTCAAAACCATTGCAATGTGAAAAAATTCTTAAGATAAAAGTGAGTAAATGGTATACGGTGTTGTCATGAATCCATGGTGTCTTTTTTCCAGTCTCCTCACAGCAAAACCATATGCAAAATGAAAACTGTTGGAAAAGAGAATAAAAAATTGCAGTTAAGAAATGATCATTTTAAAAAAAGTTTTCAAGAGGACCATTTCTGTTGAAACGGAATGTGAAGTAGACTGGCAACTAATCAGGTGACTCGGCAATTGGGGCCACAACATCATCTGAGATCCATGCCTGATTCATCTTGATGAAAGTTCAAACGATTACCACATTATCTGTGAGAAAGCCGTTGCGTTCTTGTCTGTAAAGACTTCCTCCAGCTGTGCGAAGGTCCGCTCTGATCATGACGCTGGTTGCTGGGCAGGACAAACACCTCTATGGCGTGACGAGCAGCTCGAGGCCAATTCTTCCATTTTGGATACCCAGAAGTCTTATTGGGTCCGGAAAACACATGCAAAAAACATCGGTGTTGAGACGAAGATAGTCGTGCACTGATCTTAAGCTGATCTCTTGTGTTGGGAGTGTGTGCCCTGCATTGCATGCGTTGGTGAGGTTGGTAAACAAAGATTTCAGAGGTCACCCATTAGGCTTCTGCCACCTTGCCTAGCTCGCTGCGCTACGCCTACTTGGCACTCTAATGCTGGTCTCGTCGCCTGCTGTTGTTGTCCCACCGTGGGACATTTGTGGGAACGTGTGAAGCAGACGCAAAGATGTCTCCAGTTGTTCAGATCAGCAAGGTCTCATTTCACTGCATTTTACTCTCTATTTGGGTGCGGTGGAAGGAAATGTGCTGATTTTTGTTTTGTACAGGGGATCAAGGAGGGTGGCCACTCAAGTAACTGTTGTTCATTTTGATGGCTAAATGCAGAGGATCTTGTTGGAGGAAATGGGGCAATCCAAGCACTCCATGTGAGAGATGGGCCTTGATTTTCCCAAGCCTCTGGGTCAAGGAGGCACTAGCAAACTGATCTTCCTCATCTTCTCCTCCACTCAAATTCTGCGCCAACCTCTTTCCAAGGCGTTGGGAAGTCGGTACTTCAGTGGTTCTAGAAATAACTCCTCTCCTCCTCTTCCTCCGCCTGCCTCCGGCAACAGCTTCAACACAGCCCTGATTTGCCTGAGGATGATGCACCTGAGAGCCTGATGCGCCACCTTGCACTAGCTCTTGGACCCCGAAACCACTGCCTAATGAAGGGACCGATGAAATTGTGAAATGTAGGGCCTTGTGGATAATATTTGAACGGCGAGAAAGGCTCCGTTGTCCCATCTGTGTCCGTTCTCCTCCTCCGCGCTGGCGGGGGGACCTGTTGTTTCAGCAGTGTCCAACGATCGTTCAGAAAACTAAGATCACCACAATGCCTCAAGCTGTCAAGGGCATCGTCCGCACTGACCCATTTTGGTTGCTTTTCAAAACTGGCAGGATGGAGTGCAGAGCTCTATAACCTGCCTCCCACTCTCGGTGGGTTCAACCACCCGAGAGTCCGACCGCTGCTTGTCAGGCCATGTGTCACTTAGATTAATGCGTTATGGCATTGCGCTGCTGCCACAATCGCTGGAGATGTGGAGGGTGGAATTTCCAGCGTGTTGCCAGTCAAACAATGGACGGTTGGACGGGGAGGCCGAGCTGACGCTGCAAAGCAGCCAGGCGGGGACGAAGAGGGTGCGACCGGCGGAGGAGTGCGAACTCAGGACCTCGAGCCTTCTTCCAGCAGGCAGTCCAGACCCGGGGTCTAGCTCTTTAGAAATTTCTGGACTCGACAAGGTTCATGACATGTGCCAGGCAAGGGATGTGCTCCAGCCTACCGATCTTAAGGGTGGCCAGCAGGATTTCGCCCGTTATCGCACACCCACCTTGCTGGCACAAGGTTTCATGTCACCCAGCCAGTGCTCGGTCTCGTTGCTTAGAGCCGTCCACAGCTCCTGCGACCTGTGTTTGTGGGCGGTTCTCCAAGGGCAGAATTAATTTCAACACGCCTTGGTTGTTCTCTCGGGCACGTGATCCACCAGGGAACTTGGGGGAAAGAAGCCCTGCACCTTCCCTGCGGTTTTGAAGAGCGTGCGCCGGAGCCTGAGAGCCACCTGTCACCACCAGAGACATCCACCCAGCTCACCCAGTGAGCTGTCACAGAGATATTGCGGACCTTGGACCCGTCGTGCTTACTAGTCCATGTGTCGGTGGTTGAGATGGACTTTTCCGGACAGTGATGCAGACTTCTCGCTTGTAATTTTAGATGACACGTGGCTGGCAGGGCAGCAGGGACGGCTTTTCTGGCAAAGATAATGCCTGCTCGGACTGGTATTGAGGGCAAAGAGAGGGCCATGACGTGGCGGAACCCATCTGTGTCCTCCAGACGGAAAGGCAACATTTCAAGGCAAAAGCCTGGCAATGCCGACTTTCAGGCTTTTGGCTTTGGGATGGTTTGGGGTTTTAAAGTGTTTCTTTGCTTCCCAACATGAAGACAGAAGCTGGCTGCTAGGACTGGCAAACTGTACGCGTGCAGGTCGTCAAATGGCGGAAGGAGAAGGTGTTGGATGGGTCTCTGTTGGTGCTGGTTGGTATCGGGCGATCGGTGGAGGCTTGAAGCGGAGGCTGATCCCTGATCATGACTCTGAAAGAGACATGGGCCGCCTGAGGAACAGCTTGGTTGGTGGCGGAGGAGGAGGAGGCGGAGACCAGAGGGGGGTGTAGAGACTGTGGTTGGAGGCCGGCGTCGGTCCTGGCCTTTTTTTGGCCAAGTGTGCCCTCCATTTTTCAACTCATGCATTCGCTGCAATGTTGTGACTGAAATGTTGTGGTGGGTTAAAACACTTTAGGATCTTGCCTATCTTACTGCGTTTACGGGCAAAGGCGGCATATGCATCGCTGGGTGAATCAGAGGCTTGCTCTCAAAAGAAGGCCCAGGCTTGAGAGGTCCTGGACCTTTTTGAACGGCGATATAAGCGGGGAGCAGGGTAGTTTGCGCTGACGTGGCAGGCGGAATCATATCAGCGGGGACTTCTGCGACCGCCTCTCCTTTTTGTGGCGCGGACCCGTATTGACACTACCCCTCGTCTTCATCTCGTCCAGTGATGAAGCGGCTAGCAAGCAAATTACCGGAAAAAGACAGGATGGTCCGCAATGTCGTCTCAATCATCTCATCAACACAGATGGATTGGTCGTCTGATTTATGCATCAGAAGCTGCGGGCTACAAGCAAGGGGCACTGCAAGGGTTGCCGACCGCACGGGATTTTTGCCGATTGACGGTTTCCTTCACCTCTTGATTGCATCAGGTAACTGGGCGTCAGAGCAGAGAAATCATCCTTTTTGGCCTCTTGATTCTCTTTAATGCCTTCTGACCCCACCGCATTTTTTCTTTCAAAAGAGGGTCTTCAGAAAAAGGATTATCCACATTGGTGGGTACCGAGTTGACATTTGGGCTGCTTCATGTTGGACAGATGCTGATGTTGATGCTGATGACGACATTTGTGGGCATGACTGCGAGGGGAGGAACGAGGAGGTAAGACTGCTAGATGCAGTTGCATTAACCACTGACGGACCAGATTTGGCGACGATGATGTTCTTAGATTAACAGGGCCTGACCCATCGATGACAGGGCCTGACGGTCCTGCATCTGACGATCGCTGGCATGCGTGTTGTCGCCAGCACTGGAGGGCACCTTCTCTCGTCCCTCTACCTCCATGGTGCTACCCCCCTCTTTGCTCGCTTTACCCCTGCATTTCGTCATGTTCCGTAATATAAAAATTTGAGACGGTATGGAATAGTATTGGAAAGTCACTTAATAAAAGACGGCAAATCACAGCTATTCTCAAATCCCTCTAATCAAAACAAAATTGCTGGATTCAAATTTAACTGCAAGGTGTCTATCAACAAATCTGGACTGGGCAAAAGTCCAAAAAACACGTATCTGTTATGTTTTGGTATAATAAACGGTATTTTTTGCACCTTTCAATTCACCTGTGGTGAATATAGAATTGCTGTTTTAAGATTTACGTAGATGCTGCGTCAATGAACAGTGCTGGGTGCGCAAAAGTCAAAAAACAATAAACTGTTATGTTTTGATATAATAAACGTTATTTTTTGAACCTTTCAATTCAACTGTTTTGATATAGAATTGCTGTTTTAAGATTTACGTAGATGCTGCGTCAATGAACAGTGCTGGGTGCGCAAAAGTCAAAAAACACGTAACTGTTATGTTTTGATATAATAAACGGTATTTTTTGCACCTTTCAATTTACCTGTGGTGAATATAGAATTGCTGTTTTAAGATTTACGTAGATGCTGCGTCAATGAACAGTGCTGGGTGCGCAAAAGTCAAAAACACGTAACTGTTATGTTTTGTATATAATAAACGTATTTTTTGCACCTTTCAATTCACCTGTGGTGAATATAGAATTGCTGTTTTAAGATTTACGTAGATGCTGCGTCAATGAACAGTGCTGGGTGCGCAAAAGTCAAAAAACCCGTAACTGTTATGTTTTGATATAATAAACGGTATTTTTTGCACCTTTCAATTCACCTGTGGTGAATATAGAATTGCTGTTTTAAGATTTACGTAGATGCTGGTCAATGAACAGTGCTGGGTGCGCAAAAGTCAAAAAACACGTAACTGTTTTGTTTTGATATAATAAACTGTATTTTTTGCACCTTTCAATTCACCTGTGGTGATATAGAATTGCTGTTTTAAGATTTACGTAGATGCTGCGTCAATGAACAGTGCTGGGTGCGCAAAAGTCAAAAAACACGTAACTGTTATGTTTTGATATAATAAACTGTATTTTTTGCACCTTTCAATTCACCTGTGGTGAATATAGAATTGCTGTTTTAAGATTTACGTAGATGCTGCGTCAATGAACAGTGCTTGGTGCGCAAAAGTCAAAAAACTCGTAACTGTGATGTTTCGTACGATCACCGGTATTTTTGGGCAACAAACAACCTGTGCTGAACTACAAGATTGCTGGTTTGTAATTTAAGTGCAGTTGGATATATCAACAGTCACTGGTGTAATGAGGTAAAATTGAACACCTATCTGAAATGTATATGATAATAAAAGTGGAAGTTTTGCAGAATACTACAAAGAGGACCTGCAGTTACTAGAAATGTTGTTTATCTATATAAGTTCAGGCTGCCCAATATCCAAGGAAATAGTTTAAATAGCAAAATGTTCATAATAAAGATGTCCACTACAATGTCTACACTATGTCTTGGTGAAATTTTATCCAGTGTTCTTTATGATAGAGCTTGTTGTGTTCACCCGCGGGCGGACCCCCCCCCACCCCCCGCTCCCCACCGCGTGAATGTACTGCAGTAGATGTGCTTTAAAAATTCTCTAGCTAATACATAAAATTCTTCAAAATCTCTACTCTAACTAAATTGGAAAGGATCACAGCTAATAGTAGAGGTTTCTCTGTGCTGAAATAGACTAATTTCGCTGAGCTGGTTTGGCCACAGGCAGAGCGCAGGTCCTATCCCTAAGAGCGCTGAGAGACATGAGGCTGAAAAGGAAACGCTGTTCTATGTTAAAACCGAGGGTCATGTGATTTTTCCAGCATCGCAACCATACACATCCCAGTCATGACGTCGCACCACACATTCAACTGCTCTATTCTGTAATCTCATTTGCTGGCCGCCAAAATTACAGGAAGCGCTGAAAAAGTAGAAAAAAACAAAAAAAAAAAAAAAAAATAAAAAAAAAAAAAAGAGAAAAAAAGCCCCCCCCCCCCCCCCCCCCCCCACCCCACACACAACAAAAACAACAAACCAAAACAAAACACAAAACACACCACCACCTACCACAACCCCAAAAAACCACCCAAACCACACCCACAACCCCCCCCCCCCCCGAAAAAAAAAAAAAAAAAGCGACGATATTAATAGATGATGCACAATTTTAACCTTAATTATCGCATGATCTGGAAATTTCTGATCACCATAACAACCTTGCCGTTTTCAACTTTGTCGATAAAAAATCGTCAACACTAATTGTGAAGTGTGTCGGGCGCAGGGCCGTCTTAACAGCATTGTGGGACCCTGGGGCAGAGCTGGTGCACTGGGCCCCCCAACCAGACAGCAGCAGCTCCTAAGTTATTAAATTGCTGCGTAGCTGGTCTGGGGACACAGATGGCTGACCTCATGATGGGAGGGGCAATAAGGTCATGGACAGCCATCCTGTGCCCCCAGGCAGACCACATAGGCATATTTTTATAACTTAGGAGCTGCTGTGTGGACTGGCTGGGGCACCGGATGGCGGACCATGATTCCATATAGCTCCTCCATATGTGGTTCAGCCATCCAGTGCCCCTGGGCCAGTCCAGCAGCAATTTTATAACTCAGGAGCGTTGCGTGGACTGGCTGGGGCACAGGATAGGCACACTTTAAGTTATGTAACTTCTGCTTGTGGTCACCAGCATCCTGACCCGTGTCACTGTCCCCCAGAGTCTCTCTTATCATATAGTAATGGTTTGGGCCACAGAGCAGTTACTATATGATAGCAGAGACTCTGGGGGACAGTGACACGGGTCAGGATGGCTGGCTGACCACAAGCAGAAGTTACATGATAGTCATGTCACTGTCCCCACCTATATGACCGTGTCATTGTCTTGTCCCCACTCATTTGGCCATGTCACTGTGACATGGCCAAACGGTGTGGGGGACAAGACAATGACATGGTCATATAGGTGGGGGACAGTGACATCAAGTCACTGCCCCCCCCCCCAACTCGGGCCATACCTCGTGCTGTGGCTGGTGCACGTCTGCGTCTGCTGCCTCTTTGGTGCCCGGCTGTTGTGGAGGCGGGAGCTTTTTTTAAATTGTAATTGTAGAGGCCAGTCACGTGCGGCCGCGCGCGGCCCGCACTAAAACTACGTTTCCCAGCGGCCCGGCGGGGGATGGAGGAGACTGCCCGCCGGCCGCTGGGAGTACCTGCTGCCTCTGATGTCGCGCCTGCCCTTTACAGTTCACAGCGCAGGCAGGGCGGCGCCGCAGTGAAGGAAGGTGGTGCCGCCCTGCCAGAGCGGGGCCGGACGTGGGGCACAGCCCTGGAGGTAGGCCCCACATGACCTGGCGCACCGGCTCCTGGCAGAAGTAAGGGAAAGTTGGCGCGCGGCGCGTGACGCGCGGCGCGCGGGGGGTGCACGGCACGCAGCGTGCGGTGCATGACGTGCGCCGGGTGACGCGTGGTGGGGGAGGGGGGGTTATATAATCACCGCCCCGCGCCGCGCGGGAACACTCTGGCGCAGAGAGACAATCTGAGTGAGTCTCTTGCTGTGCGGCAGGACAATGGCTTCAGTGGAGGTTCTTTTGGAGCAGCTTAGGAGGGCTGCTGGCGACAGGGGACAGGAGTGGTTGAAACAACAGGTGCAGGTAGCGTTGGGGGGTGGGTTCAGTGCCTTACCCTCTGCCTCACCGGTGAATGTTTCTGGGGCCTCTGGGCTCCCCAGGCGCCGCACTAGACCACCGACGCGTCTGAGTGCAGATGTTACCCCCAGGGCCCGCGTGCGCCGTCAGAGCCCCTCACAGGACCCTTCGGGCCGAGGGGAGCGTGCGGTGGTCGTCCCATGCCCGCTCGGTCTGGGAGGAATCAGAGAAGGCGGGCGGGCCCAGCGGAGCATGGCAGCGGCCAACACGGCACGGTGAGGGCAGTTGCCGGGGCTCCTGTCGACGTGGAGACGCAGGTGACGGCGAGCGGTTCTAGCGAGGTTCCGGTCGGGCCCGCTCGCCAGAAATCGCAGATGGAGTGGTCTGTCAGCGGTCGTGGTTGGAGGGACGATATGGATAGCGGCGGCGATGTCGGTCCGGCGCCGGGATCAAGAAGAGGATGGGCGGCTCTAGATGGTTTCCGGGGCAGAAGAGAGCACATCGGGGATCACGTCGTCACGGATGCGGTAAACGGTCCGCTTAGTGTGGGGCCAGGCGCAAGCGGAGGCAGGGGGAGCGGGGGAGCAGCCGGATCGGAGGACAACTGGACTTTCGCTTCAGGGATCGGGTGGGCCCAGGGCTGGCGGGATCACAGCTCCCGGGCAGTCTGGTGAGTCATGTTCTATGTCTGTTTTGTATCCACCGGGGGAGATGGGGCAAGGGTTAGGTCTAGGCCAGGACCCATTCCGTAGTCCCCCGGTTCAGGAATGGCAGGAGTTGGCGGGGAGTATTAGGGAGTTTATGGCACGGTGGGCATAGGGGGCATAGGGGCAGTGGGGATCAGGTGTCGCCGGTGTCGGCCTGGGGTTCGTTGATGTTGAGTGGGGGGATTCCCCCTCCCATTATGGAAAGGGGGGGTTGCCTCAGGTGTGTTGAGTTCGGGAGTCACGGTGTCTGTTCAGACGGACTTGGACAAGGTGGATAGTGTACGACTGGATGATAGGGCGAGGGGTGAGGTTTATGTATGTTTTGAGGGCCCGCTGGGAGCACACTTGAAGAAGGAGGTGAGAGAAAAGATCTGGCAGGACGAGTACGTCGAGATCTTTTTTCTCCTACCTCTGGAGAAATTTATTTTAGAAAAGGGAAAAAGGGATATAGGTAAGAAGGAGGAAGAGGAAAAGAAGAGATGGCGGCTTATACCACAAACGTTTCAGAATTGGTTGCAGGCTTTTGCAATTCTGGCCAGTGTAATTGGGGAAAAAGCTCCTCAGAATTGTTCAGGGTTGTTCTGCTACATGGACGCAATTGGAGAAGCCTATAGGGCGTATGGGGGCCAGGCTTGGCTCCGATACGATGAGCAGTTCCGGCAGCGGAAGGCGGTTCGCCCTTCCATACGCTGGGACCATAAAGATATAGGACTTTGGCTCAGGGTTATGGCACCGACGAGGTTTGGGCATTCCTTTCCGGGAGGGCCCGGAGGTTCCGGGCAGTATGGGGGAGACGGTTCAAGTGGTGTTTCGACCCAACAGGGTAATAATACCGGGGTCTGACGGCAGTTCAACGACAGCCAGTGTAGATTCGGGGGCAGTTGTCGCTTCAAACACATCTGTTCGGCCTGCATGCGACCTCCCATGGAGCATCCAAGTGCTTCCGGCGAGGTAAAGGAAAAGGAGCAGGTGCTGCGCAGGGGGGAGACTCCGGTGAGGGTGGCCGCGATGGTACCTTATCTAAATAGGTATCCGGATAAGCGGGCTGCATTGTTGTTGCGGGAGGGTTTCACGTTTGGTTTTAAGATTCCGCCTCCGGCGCATGAGGTGCCGTTCACGTTGAAGAATTTGAGGTCTGCCGTACTACACCCGGAGGTAGTTTCGGAAAAGCTGGCCAAGGAGATTCAGTTGGGCAGGTTGGCGGGTCTGTTTGCGAAGGTGCCTTGTTCGGATTTTATAGTCTCCCCGTTGGGAGTGGTTCCTAAGAAGGAACCTAACAAGTTTCGTTTAATTCACCACTTGTCTTTCCCGAAGGGTGTATCAGTTAATGATGGCATTGACCCGGCATTGTGCTCGGTCGTATACACGTCTTTTGATGCGGCGGTTCACTGGGTTCGGCGATATGGGAGGGGGGCACTGATGGCTAAGACTGACATAGAGTCTGCTTTTAGGTTGTTGCCGGTTCATGCGGACAGTGTGAGGTTGTTGGGGTGTTATTGGGAAGGAGAATTTTTTGCTGATAGGTGTTTACCGATGGGATGTGCCATCTCTTGTTCATATTTCGAGACATTCAGCTCATTTCTAGAATGGGTGGTGAGGGACGTGTCTGGGGTTTCATCCATCCTCCACTATTTGGATGATTTTTTTTGTGTTGGCCCGGTGGACTCTGGGGTTTGCGGGTCGCTGCTGGCTAATGTGCAATGGGTGGGCGGGTCATTTTGGGGTCCCGTTGGCTCCGGACAAGACGGAGGGCCTATCCACCATGCTGAATTTTTTGGGGATCCAGATAGATTCAGTGGCAATGGAATGCCGGTTACCGGAGGAGAAGTTGGAGTCGTTGAAAGGGGAAGTCAAAAGGGCTTTGGCCTTGAAGAAGATCAAATTGAGGGAGTTGCAATCATTGTTAGGAAAAATAGAATTTTGCTTGTCGCATTATCCCGATGGGCAGGGTTTTTTGTCGCAGGTTGGCGGCTGCCACATCCGGGGTAGAAGGTCCGCATCATTTTATCAGGTTAACGGTCAACTTGAAGGAGGACCTTAGAGTATGGCAGTCCTTTTTGGGGCAATACAATGGTCGGTCCATGATATTGGATGCGGCGGTGAGTAATACGGACATTGACGTCTTTACGGATGCGGCAGGCGGGGTAGGTTATGGGGCATTCTGCCAAGGTGAATGGAGTGCCGGCGTATGGCCAGCTAGCTGGGTGGAGTCGGGTTTGGTGAGGAATCTGGCGCTGCTGGAGCTCTTTCCGATTGTACTTGCGGTGGAAGTTTGGGGGGAAAGAATGCGGAATAAGAAGGTCAGGTTCCATTGCGATAATTTGGGGGTGGTACAGGCCATTAACACGCTGTCGGCTTCCTCTCCACCTGTGGTCGATTTGCTTCGGCGGCTGGTTCTACGCTGCCTGGGTGTGAACCTGTGGGTTGTGGCGGTTCACGTGCCGGGGGTTCAGAACGATTTGGCTGACGCTCTATCTCGTTCACAGTGGCAGCGGTTTCGGTCCCTGGCTCCGGAGGCAGCGGCTATCGGCGTGGCGTGCCCCAAGGAACTGTGGAGCGTGGTTACCGTACCGTGGATCAATTGTTCAGGTCCTCGGTAATGGGGGGGACGTGGGATTCGTATTCTGCTGCGTGGGCGTTGTGGGAGCGTTGGTTGGAGGGGCTCGGGCCGATGGGGTCAGAGGAAGAGAGGGCGATTGCCCTCTTTTGCTTTATTGGCCATATAGTTAACGAGGGGTGGTCGGTATCTAAGGTTTCCCGGCTGGTTTCGGGGTTGGCGTTTGGCTTTAAGGCACGGGGATTGAGGGATGTGACGAAGTCTTTTTGTGTCACACAGGCTTTAAAGGGTTTAAGGAGGGGGTGCGGCTCAGTGGATGTTAGGCGTCTGGTTGTGTTTCAGTTGCTGGAGCGTTTGGGCTCGGTATTGGGTGGTGTGTGTTCATCGGTTTGGGAAGAAGGGCTGTTTCGGCTAGCCTTCTCTTTGGCGTTCTTTGGTGCATTGCGTATTGGGGAATTAGTTTCTCCTAGTAAAAGGGTAGCCGGGGGGCTACGCAACGAGGATGTGCAACTTCAGGAAAACGGGATGGGACTGTGGATTAGAAGATCTAAGACGGATCAAAGGGGCAGGGGAAGAAGAGTGCAACTGGGTCGTGTGCAAGGGGCGGTTATGTGCCCGGTGCGGTGTTTGGGCCAATACCGGAGCAGGTGCGTTGGACAGCCCGGCCCATTATTAGTGCATGAGGATGGGTCTTTTCTATCTCGGTTCCAATTTCAGTCGGTTTTCCGTCGTTGTTTGTCACAGTTGGGTTTGGGAAACCCTCGCAATTCGCCCCCCACTCCCTTTTGGATCGGAGTGGCCACGGAGGCGGCTAGTCGTGGGTTGGATTCTACAACCATAAGGAGAATAGGCAGGTGGGAGTCGGATCGTTTCCGGCTTTACATCCGGCCACACCTAGCGCAAGGCCTACTGGATTGAAGAGGGGCAGGTTGGAGGCAATTACAGTTCGGGTTAAGGTGGTCACAATTGTGGCTTTTTGTTTTTGTGTCTTATTACTTGTGTTTGTGTTTCAGGTGAGTCCCATCGGTTGGTTTGGATCTTTGGCCACTCGTTTGTGCATTGGGGGGCGCAGCGAGCTGCTTTGCGATCAAATGGTCTCCAGTTGGGCATCCCGAGGGAGTCGGTGACAGTCCGGTGGATCGGTAGGCGTGGAATGGTATGGAACCAGGTCTTACCGGCGTTCCAGGAGTATGCCCAGTGGGATCGACCGCGGATGTCGTGTATTTCACGTTGAGGGGAATGACTTGGGGACTCGCCCGATCAGGGAATTGATAAGGGACATTAGGTATGATTTGTTACGGTTATGTAGGCAGTACCCGGGTTTAGTAACGGTTTGGTCCGACATGGTATGGCGGAGGTCGTGGCGCCATGCTGGTTCGGTCATGGGGCTTAACCGGGCACGGGTAAAGGTGAACCGGACTGTCGCGCGTTTTGTTATACGGAACGGGGGGTTGGTTGTGCGTCACAGGGAATTGGAGACGGGAGACCGTGACTTCTGGAGGGACGATGGGGTTCACCTGAATGCAGTAGGGCTAGATTTGTGGTCGTTAAAATATTGGAGAAGGTGTAGAGAAAAGCGTGGGGGATGGTGGGGGCGGTGCGATCAGTAGGGGTCATGAGTCGCTTGCTATGGCGGGATGGGTGTCCTTGGAGTCAGTGAATATTGGTGGGGGAGTCAGGTTTCGGCTTGGCTTCTAATTGGAATTGACCGGTCTGGCGAAGGTTTTGGGCTCCGCAGGGCATGGTCCTTGGGAGCAGGGGAACAGTGGTGAGCCACCTGAGGTGGTTTTGGTGCCCTTGGGCTTGGTGTGATGGCTGAGGGTAAGCTACTGTTTGGAGAATGGTCGCCAGGCTTGGTCGGGGGTTATGGTAACTCCAAGGACCTCAGCCCCAAGTGTTAACAAGGAAGGTCTGTTTAGAAAAGGTGGTTATGAGTGGTCGAATGGGTATAGAGGGGCTATACTCATTCGTTTTCTAATGTTTGGTGTATTAATGTTATGTTAATAAAATGGCTGCTGTGGCCAATACATCCAATCTACAGTATGTCTCAGAGTCATTATTGGGGAGACATGGTGGGTGAGATGGTCCGGCGGGGATAAGCGCTGCACAGGGTCATGGGCTGTGAATAGCAAAGTGCAGACGCGGTATAACAATGATAGCAGGGGCCGCCGCGCAGGGCACCTGCTCTAAGCAATTGCCGCGCCAGTTTTTTACTGTTCAAAGCGCAGGCTGGGGCGGCGCCGCTGTGAAGAAAGGTGGCGCCGCCCCAGCCGCGCTGTGAACTGTAAAGCGCAGGAGCGACATAGCGAGGGGCCGCCCTGCTCTCTGACCACCGCAGCCCACACCGCCCTGCCTGCACAGCCTGGGACAAGTAACTAAGCGCAGGCAGGGCGGAAAGAGCTGTGTCTGAGCTCCGGCGGGCGGCAGTGAGTGAATCCATTGGGCCGGGCCGGCAGCCGCCCTGGGGTTCGCGGGCCCCCGGGCAAGGGCCTACCTGGCCCAATGGAAGAGACGGCCCTGGTCGGGAGTGCCCCACTTGTAAGTTAAGTTACGGAAGACAGACTTGATCAGCGAGCCCCGTTACATCCCATCAAGACACAACAACTGCTGGAACTTTTGGCCACTTTTGATCACGTGAAGTTGGAAACCAGCTGATCTGGGTATTCCTGCTCCCTTGCCATTGTGGACCACTTCACTAAATTCGCTGTTGTAGTACCCATAAAGGATTTGTCAGCTAAGACCACAGCTGAGAAGCTCTGGAAGCACTTTATCCTGGCATATGGATGTCTGAAACAAATCCTCACAGATCGTGGAGCAGCCTTTGATTCCCAGCTCATCCACCAGTTGTGCCTACAACACTAGTGCAGGAAGCTGAGGACCACCATTTACCACCCTCTAGGAGATGAACTCTTTGAGCATATTAACCAGGTTGTTATAAACCTCCTACAGACTGCATCCAACTCTCAGTGGGCGATTGACCAAATTCTTTGCCGGAGCTTATTCACTTGTACAACAACATCATACATTGTTCAAGGGGACATACCTCTTACTTCTTGATGTTCGGTCGGCAAGGACAACTACCATCTGATCTGGCCCTGGGTGGTGGATCCCGAGAGACACCTGGAGGAGGCCCAAGAGATCAATGCCTCTAAGATGGAAGAGGCCAGACGACGGCAGGAAGCCAATTTTAACTTTCATGCTCATTCTGAGCTCCTGGACATAGGCAATCGGGTCTGGTTGAGAAATGGCCATCAGACCAGCAAGCTGGATACCAAGTGAGAGTTGGAATCTTACACAGTGATTAGAGTCCTGTACTCAGACGCAGGAGTTAACAGAATCGAGAAGGGTGGTTGGTAGCCACAGACAGTACACTGGAACAGGTTGAAATGCTGTCTGCAGGAGGAGTCTCCAGCTAACTTGAGTGTTCTAGAAGCCTGCAAGATAAAAGAAGCGATAACTTCACCACCAGCACCTGCCATTAATCCAATATCCATACGGTTTGGACCTACACTCACCTTTGCACCCCCAAATGTGCCTGTAAGTCATGACCCTGTTCCTGTTCAAGATGTTGGAGCTGACTTGTTACCTAACCCAGGCATTGAGAAAGAACCTGTCATTAAGCCACCACCTCTTGTAAGGAGGTCTGAAAGGTCAAACAAAGGAAAGCCACCTACAAGGTATGTTCAACAACAGATGATGAGATATCAAAGATATTTACTGGACGCCTTGAACCGCAACAAAGAGGAGTATTGGCTATACTTAAAAGAAAATCCTTCTGCTGACCCACAGCAGGATGACCCCAAGTATCAGTGTCTGCTGAAAAGTAAAACAAGTGGTCGACACTTAATTTCTTTTGGAAATTATATAGTCCATAGTTTTTGTTCATGCCCTGTTGGCCATCACCTTTTTCTGTTTGGTAAAGTAATGCCAGTTTTAAGTGCCCTGTCTGACCACGTGTCAAGACATAGCCACAAAGATATGTGCCTGGGGAACACCATGAACTACTACATTTTCATCTTGTTTACAGTTACACCTTCAGCTATGTTGCTAGAGATACCCCTTTTCATAAGGACGCTGTTTGGGGTGAACTACACAAGACTTGGTGTCGGGTAGCCTGTGGAGCCTACAGCATTGGCTGCTCCCAAGTTTCCCTTTTGTGTTCTCCTCATGTTATGGCCAGCACCTGTCTACCAATGTTACCCTTTGTCAATCCAAGTTGCACTTTACAAGAAAGCAGCACATTTGACCCGCACTGCGCAATTGCCTGTTGTGCGCAGATGCCATGGCCTTTGACCCTTTCTTCTTTTAGGTTTGTGCATGTGCCTGAATTAGACCAGTGGTTACTGCCATAGACCATACCTCCCAACATTTAGAGATTGCAAATAGGGACACATTAGCCACGCCTCTGGCCACGCCCAAACAAATGGCATCATATCAGGCCACACCCATAACCACACCCAAACAAATGAAATCACACGAGGACACACCTATAACCACACCCCCAAACAAAATCATGCCCCGCCCCTCCAGAAGACCAGCGCCAACACAACAGTGGCGCCACTAGGGTCTGTAAATATGTATTTATATAAAAGTAATGTATTGTATATACAGAGATCCATACAAATAGCTGTCAGACAATGTTCTGTGGATGATACCGCTATATAATAGTCATACAGTAACCACATAATACCGATGTACAGGGAACAAATATCCACGTACTGTTATTGACCACACCAAGATTAATATTATCAATGATACTGCAATACAGAGCTCAAATAATTCTCACCACACCATGACAACATCACCAGCAATAGTGACTGAATAATACCACAACACCATGACCACATATCACCATCACATAGTGACTGAATAATACAGCCATACTTATCCTGAATATGAACCATTACACTCCTACCAACATTCCTGCCATACATTGACCATATGGGGAGTAGGTATCAGTTATACACAGGCTCTACAGACTGTATATACCACCATACAGTGACCATATGGGGGTAGATAGCAAATGTACACAGGCTCTACAGACTGTATATACCACCATACAGTGACCATATAGTGGTAGGTACCAGTGTTGCACAGGCTCTGCAGACTGTTTTATACCACCATACAGTGACCAAAATGGGGGTGGGACACCAGTGTACACAGGCTCTGCTGAATGTATATACTACCATTCAGTGACCATATGGGGGTAGATACCAGTTGTACACAGGCTCTGCAAACATATAAGAGATTGCAGTACAATACAATTTAGTGACTCACAGGTGACCTCTTCTCTGTTGGGAGTTGTTCCCTTTCTCCATTCTTTCCAGATCACCATGACCACTTGTCCCGGCCTCGTCCCTGCAGAATTAACCACACAAACATCTTAGACTCTGCACTTCTCCAGCACCTCCCGACCAAGTCCCACCTCTGTACAAACTCCTCATATGCTGATAGGAGGAGTAGGGGGATATGGGCGATACATAGTGGTCAGGGGGTTATAGAGTGTCAGGTGAGGGTTGTATTTTGTGTTAGCACTATGCCACAGGGGTGAAAGAGGAGGTAAAGGCCACAGCTTACAACACAATCTCCTGGGGGGGGGGGGGGAAGAAGACCAACACCCAGAGATTGTGGTCCATTCCCAGCAGCCCAGATGATCAGCCACAGCTGTGACCTTCAGGGGTGCAGCGGATGGAGGATAATAATATTGGATTCATTAGACTATGTCGGACCAGCGTAGCATCTATTTATAAACTAACATGGTCAGCGAGGGCCGGCGTCAGGGAGTTTATTTAAAAAAAAACAGCTTTTTTATTTGGTTTCTGTGTTATTTTTTTCCCATTTATTCCAGTGATAGTAATGGAGGTGTCTGTCAGATCAGATGCCTCTTCATTGCTATTGCTCGGGCTTGGGTCAGCCTGCGGCAGTTTTTGTCACCCCAAGGCCGACACTAACTCAATACTCAACGCACCAGGGGTACCAGGAAGAGCTGGGTAACCGTCAGAAGTGGACTCTCTAATGTGAGGGTCTGCTTCTGTGGTGGCTGCAGGCTGGTATTCTTAGAATAGGAAGGGACCAGTATCCATGGACCTTCTCATTCTGATAGTATCAGGCTGCCGCTGTTGGTTTTACCCTGGCTGGTTATGGAAATCAGGGGGGGACCCCACGTTGTTTATTTTTTTTTAAATCATTCATTTATTGAGAAGCCTACAGTGGGCACCTCCTGTAATGATTACAGTGGATGCCCACGTGCAGATTCTCACTAAATAAATAAATTTTCAGGAAAAAACGACGTGGGGTCTCCCCAATTTCCAAATTAACCAGCCAGGGTTAAAACCGGACAGCGGCAGCCTGATACTATCAGAATGGGAAGAACCATCGATACTTGTCTCTTCCCATTCTAAAAATACCAGCCTGCAGCTGCTCCAGAAGTGGACCCTCACATTAGAGGGTCCGCCTCTGATGGTTACCGGCTCTTCCCAGTACCCCTGGTGCGTTGGATACTGGGGTAATAGTCACCGGGGTTAATGTCAGCCATGGGCAACAAGAAACACCATTGGCTGACACCAAGCCCCAGCGATAGTAATGGAGAGGCGTCATCCAGAAAACCGCCACTACTATCACTGGAATCAAACGGAAAAAAAACACACACAAACAGAAAGAAACCACTTTATTTAAATAAACGCTCACCGACACAACAGCCTTCATTATACATTTTATTAAAGAAATAGACGCAACGCTATCCGACTTAGTCCACCGAATCCGACGTAGTCCAAAGGGGAAACCTGTAAAAAGAAACAACAATAACCCTACAAATGGGGCATCACCCAGCTTTCTGGGATGCTGAATAGCCTATTCAGTGCCCAGGAAAACTGGATGACATCCCCCATAGCAGGCGTCCAGGAAAGCTGGGTGCTTGCTGTGGGGGATGTCACCCAGCTTTCCAGGGTGCTGAATAGCCTACACAGTGCCTTGGAAAGTTGGATGACATCCCCACAGCAGTTGTCCGGGAAAACTGAGTGGCACCCATCCACCACAGCAAGCACCTAGCTTTCCTGGACACCTGCTGTGGAGGGTTTTCACCCAGCTTTCCCGCATGCTGAATGAGCTATCCAGCACCCGGGAAAGCTGAGTGGCACCCATCCCCCACAGAAGGCACCTAGCTTTCCTGGACGCCTGCTGTGGAGGGTTTTAACCTAGCTTTCCCACATGCTGGATAGGTTATTCAGCACCCGGGAAAGCTGAGTGGCACCCATCCGCCACAGAAATCACCTAGCCTTCCTGGACACCCGCTGTGGAGGATTTTCACCCAGCTTTCTCACATGCTGGATAGGTTATTCAGCATCTGGGAAAGCTGGGTGACATGGTTCACAGCAGGCGTCGAGGAAGGCTAGGTGCCTGCTGTGGGGATGGGGTGCCACTCGGCTGTCCCGGGTGCTGGATAACACATTCAGCATGTGGGAAAGCTGGGTAGGCCTTAGGGAAGGGAGGGAAAGTGTGTGTGTGTGTGGGGGGGGGGTCAGAGAGTAAAGGAGGGGTGTGTGGGGAAGGGGATAGGGAGATTGGGGCGGTCAAGTGGAGGGTCAGGTTGGTTCAGGGAGGAAGGGGTTGAGTGTCAGGGAGGACTGAGTGGGGTGTCAGGGAGAAGGGGGGGCAATTTGGGGGACAGGGAGAGAGGGAGGGCTGAGTGGGGTGTCAGGGAGGCGGAGGGGGCAATTTGGGGGACAGGGAGAGAGGGAGGGCTGAGTGGGGTATCAGGAAGACGGAGGGGGCGATTTGGGGGACAGGGAGAGAGGGAGGGCTGAGTGGGGTGTCAGGGAGGCGGAGGGGGCGATTTGGGGGACAGGGAGAGAGGGAGGGCTGAGTGGGGGTGTAGGGGGGTTCAGAGGGGTGGGGTGCACCGAGTGGCATGTCAGGGGAGAGAGGGGGCTAAGTGGGGTGATCAGGGGGGCCATTTGGGGTGGGCAGGGAAGAGGGGGCCGTTTTGGGTGTCGGGAAAGGGCCGAGTGGGGTGAGCAGGTGGTATGGGGGCCATTTGGAGTGTCACAGAGGGGGGCTGAGTGGGGTAAGCAGGGGGGCTGTTTGAGGGTGAGCAGGGGAGAGGGGGCTGTTTTGGGTGTCAGGGAGGGGGGCTGAGTGGGATTGCAGGGTGGAGGGGGGGCTGAGTGGGGTGGCAGGGGGGCCGTTTGGGGAGGGGGGGCCGTTTGGGGTGTGACAGAGGGGGGGCTGAGTGGGGTGGCAGGGGGGCCGTTTGGGGTGTCAGGGAGGGGGGGGCCACTGGGGTGAGCAGGGGGTAGGGGGCCGTTTGGGGTGAGCAGGGGGGAGGGGAGCCGTTTTGGGGTGTCAAGAGAGGGGGGCTGAGTGGGCTGTTTTTTTGGGGGGCTGAGCAAAGGGGAGGGGGGGGGTTTTAGGGGGGCTGAGCAGGGGGGAGGGGGCGGGGGGCCGTTTTTTTTGGGGGGCTGAGCAGGGGGAGGGGCCTTTTTTGGGGGGTCTGAGCAGGGGGAAGGGGCCATTTTTGGGGGGTGGCAGGGGGAGGGGGCCGTTTTTTGGGGGGGCTGAGCAGGGTGAGGGGGGCCGTTTTTTTGGGGGGCGGAGCAGGGGGGGGGGGGCTGTTTTTTGGGGGGCTGAGCAGGGGGAGGTGCCCGTTTTTTGGGGGGGGCTGAGCAGGGGGGAGGGGGCCGTTTTGCGGGGGAGGAGGCAGGGAGGAGGGAGAGACACTAACCTTAAACTTGTGTCCTCTTCCTCCTCCCTGCTGGCTCCGGCCCTGCAGTCACACTGATCAGTGTGGCTGAGGGGGCGGGGCCAGCTCCCTGCAGGCAGTGACGTCAGGGGAGAGGGTCTCTATGACGCTTCCCCTGTGTCCCTGCTCTCTACACCGGCCCCTGTGAGGGAGAGAAGTTCCCTCACAGGCGGCCGGTGATCACGGACACTGTTTGCACGTCCCGGGGACGCACAAACAGTGAACTGCAGAGCGAAGTCCCGGGGATTCGGGACACCTCCCAGCTGTCTCGGGACAGCGGAAGGAGGGTCCCAAATCGGGAAAGTCCCGCCCAATTCGGGACAGTTGGGAGGTATGCATAGACACTATTCTGTTTGTGTTTCTGACCAAAGTTCTAGGATTCAAGTACAGAGCCAAAATGCCTGTTATGTAAAGTTTATATGCTGTTAACCTATGCTCTTGATGTATGTTATTAATGTGCCTTTATAATGTGAAATGTTCTCCCCTGACTGATGTCATGCACCTGCCCCTGACAGAGGTATCATAGTGTAAAATGATGAATGCAGTTGTAATGTGTATTGTGGGTATTTGATAAGGTATTCCCCATAGCCTATGTCTATGGGTCTAAAAGGATAAGGTTATAATGTGCCTTTTAGCAAAAGTAAATCGGGAGGTTAGGGTTAGGCCCGGCCCTGGAGAAAAATTATTTTGCAGCTGACCCGGGCTGAATCTTGAAAATAGCTTCCCTGTTCACAAAGAACAGGGACTCATGAGTGAGGACCATTTAAGGGGAATGCCATTCACCACAAACCTCAGTAAAAAAAAATATAAATATATTAGTCAGGATCGTGTCAGGCATGCATCACTAGTGTTAGGGACAAAACTTTGTATTATTGCACCAACAGGTATTATTTTCTTACACTGGAGGAATCCTTAGTGGATCCAACCACTTAGGGCAAGAGCCCTATACTTAGAAAAAAAAGAACAAATTGTATTAATTTCCCTAACATGTACGGCTTATTTTAAGCGGGGGGATTTGTAATACCCCAGTATAGGGTATTGTAGTCTCAGGGATATAGGGATGTATTGTAGATTCAGGGAGGCGTTTTTGTCACATTGTTGATTATGTGTAATGTGTTGTGTATCTTTGGGTAAGTGTTGCATCGGCCCTGTGCCAGCAAGGGTTAAAGAGTACCTATCACCTTCAGAGAAACCTCATGAAGTAACAGAAGACTAAAATACAAACACTTTCTCAAATATGCTTCATTAGGAAAATCAAAGCATTTAGGAAGAAGGTCGCATTCATTGTGGAGTACCACAGATCCCAGAGGCTCTACAATAGGAGAAGGAGGATTAGGCTGCCATCATACACTGTGACACTTAAAATTCCGTACAAGGGGGATACAAACCATACTTAACGGTAATCATATTGCTGCCAAGCTCGGATGGGCCCCCGGGGGATCGGTGAATCCCCGGGGGGCCCCCCCCGAGCTGTTGGGCCCGGAGGCAGTCTGTCGCCCCCCGGGGGCCCCGTCCGCGAATCCGGTCACTGAACGCTGGCCCTGCATCTCGGCGTAGGACCGGGCCCGGTACCCAGGGACAAATGCCCCCGACCCCCGGGGGTGTGCGGGGGTGTCAGCGAAGCACAGCCCCAATAGCGCTGTGCTGCGCTATCTCCCGGCAGGCTGAAGCATTAGGCCTTAAGCTGCGGGGCCCCGGGCCCCCTATGCGGACGTAGGGTGCGGTGAGTCACTTCACCGCGCCCCTATGAGGGTGGAGGACCCGGGGGAGCTCGGACCGCCCGGGAGCGGCAGGGCGGGAGCCGGACCCGGACCCGGGTTTAAGTGGGTTTGTTTTTTTGTTGTTTTTTTTTAAAACTTCAAAGGGGGGCCCCTGGTACTATTCGGGGCCCGGACTAATGGGGCCCTGGTAATAATGGGGGCCCTGACTACTAAGGGAGGCCCTGGTACTTTTGGGGCTGGTTTAAAAATGGGGGCCCTGATACAAAGGGGCCCTGATTCAAAAGGGGGGCCCTGCTACAAATGGGGGCCCCGGTACTAAAGGGGACCTGGTATAAGGGGGGCCCTGATCAAATCGGGGCCCTGGCACTAAGGGGGGCCCTGACTACAAGGGGGGGCCCCTGGTACTAAGGGGGGCCCTGGCTACTAAGGGGGGCCAGGCTACTAAAGGGGGCCCTTGCTATTAAAGGGGGGCCCTGGCTACAAAAGGGGGCCCTGATACAAAAAGGGGCCCTGGCTACTAAAGGGGGGGCCCTGGAAAATAAAAGGGGGCCCTGGCTACTAATGGGGGCCCTGGCTACAAAAGGGGGGCCCTGACTGTAAAGGGGGGGCCCGACTACTAAAGGGGCCCTTACTACTTAAAGGGGTCCCCCGGGCTACTTAAGGGGTGCCCTGGCTACTTAAGGGGGGCCCTGGCTACTTAAGGAGGGCCCTGGTTACTAAAGGGGGCCATGACTACTAAAGGGAGGCCCTGACTACTAAAGGGAGGCCCTGACTACAAAAGGGGGGCCCTGGCTACATAAAGGGGGCCCTGGTACATAAAGGGGGCCCTGGCTATAAAGGGGGCCCGCTACTAAAGGGGGCCCTGCTACTAAAGGGGGGCCCCCTGACTACTAAAGGGGGGCCTGATATAAAGGGGGGCCCCTGGCTTTTTTAAAGGGGGCCCGGGCTACTAAAGGTGGCCGGCTAAAAAAGGTGGCCCCTGGTAATAAAGGGGGCCCCTGACTTCATAAAGGGGGCCTGACTACCTTAAGGGGCCTGACTACCTAAGGGGGCCCTGCTACTAAAGGGGGGCCCTGACTAACAAAGGGTTTGCCCAAAACTACCAAAAGGGGGGCCCCTGATTACCAAAAGGGGGGCCCTGATAGCTAAAGGGGGGCCCTGACTCCCTAAATACAAAAGGGGGGCCCCCTGATACCCAACTGCAAAAGGGGGCCCCTGTTTCCCTGACATAGCAAAAGGGGGGGGGCCGACTTACTGCACACTAGCTAAAAAAGGGCCCCTAACTACTTTACTACAAAAAAGAGACCCTTAACTGCCTGTTACCCTAAAAGAGCCCCTAAGCCTGTATACTAATAAAGTTGCCCTTAACTCCCTTTTATACTACCTAAAGGAGACCCTAACTGCCTGTTTATATTAAAGGGCCTTAACTCCCTGTATATACAAAGGGGGCCCCAAAATGCCTGTTATTCTTCAATAGCCCTTATATAAGAAAGGTTGACCCCAATTATTTAATTTTTCATTTTGCAAAGCTTTTTGGAAACAAAATCAGTCCGGCTTCATAAAAACAAGGTCAACATAATTTCTTAGTTTTCAAATTTTTTGTCGTTTCGGTCCCTAAACGGACCTTTTTTAACTGAATCTTTTACAGTTTTAAATTTTTTCATTTCTTGTGATTTATAATACCTGCGGGTGTGCTGCCTGACATCGGTGAACGGAACGAAGTGAATGAAATGAATAAGGATTTAAAACGTTTTAAAAGTTCGGTTTAAAAAGTTCCCTTTGGGGCGAAACGTACAAAATATTTGAATTAATAAATTATGTTGACCTTGTTTTTATGAAACCGGACGATGTTTTGTTCCAATAAAATTTTGTAAAATGAAAAAAATTAAAATTGGTTGCAACCTTTCTTATATAAGGACTATTACAGAAATTTTAGGTGTGCACCCATACTCTACCTGATAGAGTGCCCAAGACGATTTTTCTACAAATTGTATATTACTTCAAGGAGGCCCTAATGCCTGTATACTAAATAAAGGGGGTCCCTAACTGCTTGAAGTCTTTAAAGGGGACCCAAAATACCTAAAATTATAATGGGGGAAACACCTACCTAAGCCATTAATGGGGTCCACCCAAACCTAAAAGTAGACGTCTACTTTTCCCAACTGGGGCCTGTTATCTACCTGGGTGTGTTTACCTACCCACCCGTGGCTAGTACCACCAGCCTATAGGGGATGGCCTACCCAAATTATCCAGCGGGGGGGCTACTACCTAAATAGGGCCCTTTTGTTCCGGGGCCTTGCCTATTTGCCCGCCCACTAGGGTTTGCCTACCCACCTGGTATATAATTTAGAGGGGAGCGCCCATAGTTGTAGCATTATCTCCAGGGGGGTTAGTCTTTTTTACTCTCAACCCCCCAGGTCTAGGCCTCTAGTTATGGTTGTACCCGCTCTCCACCCCGGGCGTTTGTACAGAGGTGGGGAAAGGGGAAAGAGGTGCTGGAAAATTTAGGATTCTAAGATATTTGTGTGTAATTTTGCAGGGAGAGTTGTGGGGGTACAAGTATTGGCGGGGGGTTTGGGAATGAAGCGAAGAAAAGAGAAAAAAAGAATGACTCTGAGAGAAGAGAACGACCCTCAGTAAAATGCCTCGGTGAGTCCCTGATTTCAGGGGTTTTTTTACTTCATATTGGATCAGGTGTATTCATTAATGTGATGTGACCGAGCTGGTGTCTGACCTTATGTGTTCTTTATAGGCGGGTGTTGTAGGTTATATTGAGTGGTGTTGCCCCTATGTGGTCCTTTTTGGTTTGGGTTGTAGGTTATACCCGGCTGGTGTCTGCCCTATGGGCGACATGTAGAAGGGGCTTTACGCCAGTTTTCTGGCGTAATTGGCCCCCCAGCCCCCAAACCGCGTCGGAGCGCGTTTTGGGACTTTCGGCTGCGGCCCCATAAGGGGCGGGCAGGGGGCGGGGGTGGGGGCGGTGTGGGTTCCCGGGGGGGGACGCGGCGCGCTGTATAGTCCCAGGTGAATGCGGCCGCCCAAATGCGGCCTCGGGGTTCGACAAGCAGACCTGGTTTTTTTAGGGCTAAATCCTCCGGCCGAGGCGAAAAATGAAGCAGGGGAAAATGCGAGGAAGCGGTCGAAGATCGGACAGAAGTTTGGCGCTCCGCTCCGTGCAGCAGGAG
>JAODAL010034802.1:0-43763 GCA_025379985.1 Phyllomedusa bahiana | reverse complement strand
TAGACTATTTTGCATTTAAAATTTTGGGAATAACAATTTGTATCACCACAAGGTGAATTGATAGTTGCCAAAAATACCTTTTATTATCCGAATACATTTCAGTTACGTGTTTTTTTCACTTTGGCGCAGGCCACCTTTGTTGATAGATCTACTTTGCAGTTAAATTTGAATACAGCAATTTTGTAGTCACCACAGGTGAATTGATAGGTGCCAAAAATACCTTTTATTATCTGAATACATTTCAATACGTGTTTTTTCACTTTGGCGCAGGCCAGCTTTGTTGATAGATCTACTTTGCAGTTATATTTGAATCCAGCAATTTTGTTTTGATTTGAGGGATTTGAGAATAGCTGTGATTTGCCGTCTTTTAATAAAGACTTTCCAAAACTCTTCCATACCTTCTCAAATTTTTATATTTCTGAACATGGAGCGAAATTCAGGTGGTAAGCGAGCAAAGAGGGGGGTAGGACATGGAGGTAGAGGTACGAGAGAAGGTGCTCCTTCCGTGCTGGCGACAACACGCATGCCAGCAGATCGTCAGTTGCAGGACCGTCAGGCCTGCCCTCGCTGGTGCAGGGCCCTGTGAATCTCAGTAACGAACAGCGTCGCCAATCTGTCCTTCAGTGGTTAATGCAACCTGCATCCAGCAGTTCTTACCTCCTCGTCCTCCCAGTCACGGCCACAAATGTCGTCAATCAGCACACCAGCATCTGTCCAACATGAGCAGCCCAAATGTCAACTCGTGTACCCACCACTGTGGATAATCCATTTTCTGAAGACCTCTTTGATGACAAAATGCGGTTGGGGTCAGAAGGCATGTTAAAAGATCAAGAGGCCAAAGAGGATGATTTTCTCTGCTCTGACGCCCAGTTACTGATGCCATCAGAGGAGGAGAAGGAAGCCGGTCAATCGGCAAAAATCCAGGGCGGTCGGCAACGCCTTGCAGTCCCTCTTGCTTGTAGCCCGCAGCTCCTGGATGCAGAATGTCAGGACGACGAAGTCACCTGTGTTGATGATGATGATGACGACATTGCGGATCCAACGTGGTCTTTTCAGCAGAATTTGCTTGCGAGCGCTTCATCACTGGACGAGGAGGAAGACGATGGGGTAGTGTCAGTACGGGTTCCGCCTCAAAAAGGGAGAGGGCGGTCGCAGAAGTCCGTGATATGATTCCGCCAGCCACGTCAGCGCAAACCCGCTCCTCGCTTATCGCCGTCAAAAAGGTTCCAGGACCTCTCAAGCCTGGGCCTTCTTTGAGCAAGCCTCTGATTCACCCAGCGATGTCATATGCCGCCTTGACCATAAACGCATATTAGAGGCAAGAACCTTAGGTGGTTAACCACCACCAACATGTCTAGTCACATGCAGCGAATGCATGAGTTGAAATGGAGGCAACACTTGGCCAAAAAAGGCCAGACCGACGCCGGGCCTCCAACCACTGTCACACCCTCTGTCTCCGCCTCCTCCTCCGCCACCACCAAGCGTTCCTCAGCTGCCCATGTCTCTCAGAGTCATGATCAGGGATCAGCCTCCGCTTCAGCCTCCACCGTCGCCCGAGTACCACCAGCACCACCAGAGACCCATCCTACCCCTTCCGCCAGTTTGACGACCTGCAACGCCGTACAGCGGCCAGTCTAGCAGCCAGCCTTCTGTCTTCCAGGATTGGGAGCAGAAGAAACACTTTAACCCAAACCATCCCAAAGCCAAAAGCCTGAATGTCGGCATTGCCAGGCTTTTGGCCTTGGAAATGTTGCCTTTCCGTCTGGTGGACACAGATGGGTTCCGCCACGTCATGGCCCTTGCCTCCCCCAATACCAGATGCCGAGCAGGCATTTCTTTGCCAGAAAAGCCGTCCCTGCCCTGGCCAGCCACGTGTCATCTAAAATTTCAAGCGCGTTGTCTGCATCTGTGGCCGGAAAGTCCATCTGACCACCGACACATGGACTAGTAAGCACGGCCAAGGCCGCTATATCTCTGTGACAGCTCACTGGGTGAGCTGGGTGGATGTCTCTGGGGGTGACGGTGGCTCTCAGGCTCGGCGCACGCTCTTCAAAACCGCAGGGATGGTGCAGGGTTCTTTCCCCCAAGGTCCTCTGGTGGCATCACGTGCCCAGAGAAACCAGGCCGTGTTGAAATTAATCTGTCTTGGAGACCGTCCACACACAGGTCAGGAGCTGTGGACGGCTCTCCGCAACGAGACCGCGCGCTGGCTGGGTGCCAAGAACCTTGTGCCAGGCAAGGTGGTGTGCGATAACGGTCGAAATCTGCTGGCCGCCCTTAAGATCGGTAGGCTGGAGCACATCCCTTGCCTGGCACATGTCATGAACCCTGTCGTCCAGAAATTTCTAAAGAGCTACCCGGGTCTGGACTGCCTGCTGAGGAAGGCTCGAAGTCTAAGTTCGCACTTCCGCCGTTCGCACCCTGCTTCGTCCCGCCTGGCTGCGTTGCAGCGTCAGCTCGGCCTCCCCGTCAACCGTCTCATTGTTGACGTGGCAACACGCTGGAATTCCACCCTCCACATGCTCCAGCGATTGTGGCAGCAGCGCAATGCCATTACGCAGTACGAAGTGACACATGGCCTGACAAGCAGCGGTGCGGACCTCGGGGTGTTGAGCCACCGAGAGTGGAGGCAGGTGAAAGAGCTCTGCACCATCCTTGCCAGTTTTGAAGAAGCCACCAAAAGAGTCAGTGCGACAATGCCCTTGTCAGCATGAGCATTGTGGTGATCTTAGTTCTGGAACGATCGTTGGACACTCTGAAACAACAGGTCCCGCCAGCGACGGAGATGGAGACGGACACAGATGCGGACACGGAGCCTTTCTCTCCGTCAAATCCACAAGGCCCGACATTTTTCACAATTTCATCGGTCTTCATTAGGCTGTGGTTGGGGGTCCAGAGCTAGTGCAAGGTTGGCGCATCAGCTCTCAGGTGCATCATCTCAGGCAAGTCAGGGCTGTGTTGAAGCTGTGCCGGAGGAGCGGAGGAGGAGGGTATTCCTAGACACCGACGTTAACCGACGTCCCTGCCTTGGAAAGGTTGGCGCGAATTTGAGGCGGAGGAGAAGATGAGGAAGATCATTTGCTAGTGCCCCTCAACCCAGAGGCTTGGGGAAAATCAAGGCCCCCAATCTCTCACATGAGTGTTTGGGATGCTCCATTTCCTCCAACATGATCCTCGCATTAAGGCCATCAAAATGAACAACATTACTGGTGGCCACCCTCCTGGATCCCCGGTAAAAACAAAACTCAGCACTTTCCTTCCACCCACCCAAATAGAGAGTAAAATCAGGAAATGGAGACCTTGCTGATTGATCAACTGGAGACATCTGTTGCGTCTGCTTCACGTTCCCCAAATGTCACGGTGGAACAACAACAGCGACGTGACAGCAGTAGAGTGCCAAAGTAGCCGAAAGCGCAAGCAGCGGGCAGGTGGCAGAAGCCTAATGGGTGACCTCTGGCAATCTTTTTTACCACCTCACCAACGCATGCAATGCAGGGCACACATCCAACACACAGAGACCAGCTTAAGATCATGGTGCACGACTATCTGCGTCTCAACAAAACCCATGTTTTTTGTTTGTGTTCCGGACCCAATAGACTTTGGGTATCCAAAATGGACGACTGGCCCGAGCTCGCTCGCCACGCCATAGAGGTGTTGTCCTGCCCGCAGCCAGCGTCATATCTGAGCGGACCTTCAGCCCCAGCTGGAGGAGTCATTACAACAAACGCACCGGCTTTCCACAGATAATGTGGATCGTTGACTTTCAAAAAATGAATCAGGGATGATCTCTGATGATGTTGTGGCCCAATTGCCGAGGTCACCGATTAGTTGCCGGTCTACTTCACATTCCTCTTCAAACAGAAATGGTCCTCTTTAAAAATGTTTTTTAAAATGAACATTTCTTACTGCAAGTTTTATTCTCTTTTCCCAACAGTTCATTTTGCTGGTTTTGCTGTGAGGAGACTGTAAAAGACAGCAAGGTTTCATGACAACACCGTATTCCATTTAATCACTTTATCTTTAGAAGTTTTCGCATTGTCAATGGTTTTGAGGTCATGTTGCTGTGAGATACAGCTATAATTATGGTCCTTTGGAACAGAAAATGTTAAAAGCTTTAGTGGCATTTTCCCCCCTCACAATTTTTAATAGTGGCTGAGAAGCCCTATTTATAATTTTTTGGGGTCATGTTGCTGTGAGATACAGCAATAATCATGGTCCTTTGGAACAGAAATGTGGCTTCTAAGTGGCATTTCTCCCTCACAATTTTTAACAGTGGCTGAGAAGTCATTTTTATAATTTTTTTGGGTCATGCTGCTTTGAAATGCAGCAATACTACAGGTCCTATTATAAAAAAAATGTTGTTTCTAACAGACATTTGTTCTTCACAATTGTCCAAAGTGGCTCAAGGGTCATGCTTTGAATTTTTGGGGCATTTTGCTTGAAATGCACTATACTACAGGTCCTATTATAAAAAAAATGTTGTTTCTAACAGACATTTGTTCTTCACATTGTCAAGAGTGGCTCAAGGGTGATGGTGCTGTCAGAAACAGGAATAGGTAGGACACTGTTAATGGACACATATTGCAAAATGACTTGTTTTTGCAAGATCTTTAACATAGCTATCAATCCCTGTATTGAGACAACCCATTTAATACAATTAAAAAAAGAGAAACAAAGACATGGTGGGATTCCATCCTATTTTAAAAATGTGTTTTCTAGAATTAAACTACTAAAAACTTGCATGTACAAAATAGCTGTTAAAAAAAAAATCCTCTGAATTGTACAAGGGAGGTACAGGAAAACTTGCCCAGATGCAGGTTATTCAGAGGACATGGAGTATGGAGCACGGACAGAGAACAAAGTACAGAGACAATTTCCTCCAGCACGTTGAGTAAAATGAGAAAAAGAATGCCAAGAAAAAGGGCACCTGGGTGGAACAGGAGCGTTAACCACCAGTATTTCCAAGTGAAGCTCAATTGGTCCGCACTCATACGAGGGCAAGCGCTACCCAGGACAGGGAACAGTATATTCCAGTGAAATAAATGTGGTTGAAAGACTCCTTTCTCCCGGCACTTTTTTTAATCTGGGGGTCAACAGGTTTAATGGGATTGTTATCACTGCGGTCCAGGAAAGGTATAGTCAATGTCCAGTTCAACTAAAATGGTGGTGAAAGACTCCTTTTCCCGGCACTTTTTAATCTGTGGGTCAGACAGGTTTAATGGTCATTCTGCGTACAGGACAGATATAGTCAATGTCCAGTTCAACTAAAATGGTGGTTGAAAGACTCCTTTTTCCGGCACTTTTTAATCAGGGGTCATGCAGGTTGGGCTCATGCTGTGGCCCAGGACAGGTATAGTTCAATGTCCAGTGAAACTAAAATGGTGGTTGAAAGACTCCTTTTTCCGGCACTTTTTAATCTGGGGGTCATGCAGGTTTGGGGCTCATGCTGTGGCCAGGACAGGATATAGTCAATGTCCAGTGAAACTAAAATGGTGGTTGAAAGACTCCTTTTTCCGACACTTTGAATCAGGGGGTCATGCAGGTTTGGGGCTCATGCTGTTGGTCCCAGGACATTGTATAGTCAATGTCCAGTTCAACTAAAATGGTGGTTGAAAGGAGCCCCTTTTCCGGCACCTTTAAATCTGGGGGTCAGTGCAGATTGGGGCTCGATCTAGCCATTCAGACAGGGATATTCAAAGTCCAGTTAAGTAAGATGATGGTCAAATCAACTGCCTTCTGGCACTTTTTATTTGTGGTGTATGCAGAGATTAAGGGTCATTGCATGTGGTACAAGACAGGGATTAGTGAATGTGTGTGATTTTTATTCTGGTGGCTTTTATACCCTAAGTGTGTTGCCCTAAGAAGGTAGGCACGTATCCAATGACTGTTGTTGATGTTAATACAGCTTCTCCAGCCCTGTTTGTGTGTAAGAATGAAGGTGTAGTGTGCACTCCCAAAGACTTTAAAGTCCCATCGCACAAAATGACCACTCACTATCGACTATGCTTGTCGATGAAGGCGCTTATTTGACCATCGACCGATGTCGATGGTCCAAGCGTTAATCGCTCAACACTAATCTGAATACATTTGATTGATTGTTATTCCTCCACCACGCACCGGAGTAATATCCGCTCCAGCTGAATTGTGGCAACATCCTTTCTACTATTAATAACCTTCAAGTTAACTCTACAAAACCAGCAACAGTTGATGTCCTCAGCTACAGTACTGAAGGATCAGGCAGTAGACATGGTCAAACAAACAAAGGTCATGGTAGGTGGAGTTCAATCATTATGGTATTTAGGTTGATGTCAGGTCAGACAGCAGACAAAAAGAATAGTTATGTAACAAGCTGGGACAGAACCAAGACATCACAAATCAAATATGTGTTGCCGTTACTCACGGCATAATCTGCAGCTCAGACAGTAGTGTCCCTTTAAATATCTATAGTTGTTTAGTCATTTTTGGGGAGGAAGGTAGTAACGAGCACTGGTCATTTAAATATCCAAGGACTAGCTAAGAGTCAAGGTTATTGGGGACCATAATGTTGGAGAAACACCCAAGAGTTGGTAACCATGAACCATTAAGAGCAACAAAGGGATCCCTGGATGTGACAAGGTCCACAGCCAGAAAGACACATCATAGCAGTACTTAAAGGGGTTGTCCCACCAAACACATTGATAACTGATCAACAGGATATGCTATCAATGTTCAATAAGTATATCAAAAAACCCTCAATAGTGAGAGAAAATAGAAAACCTCTTAGCCGCCTAAAATGTACAACACTTGAAGAGGAAAAAATTGGCTATAAAATATAACTTTTAATAATATACGTTAAAATACTAGCATCTCTTAATAACGCTCAAGCATCCCTTAATACAACTATAAGATACAAAGACCAAACAAAAAGAAGAAGGATAAGGGGTAGGTGGTCCACAATACTGGCCCTATGTGGCCCTTATCAGGGCGACTGTCCTGCTGTTTTTGGCTTGGTTAGGGTATGTGTAGCAATCTAAGGGCCACATGGGGCCAGTATTGTGGACCACCTACCCCTTATTCTTCTTTTTGTTTGGTCTTTGTATCTTATAGTTGTATAAAGGGATGCTTGAGAGTTATTAAGAGATGCTAGTATTTTAACGTATATTGTTAAAAGTTATATTTTATAGCCAATTTTTTTCTCTTCAAGTGTTGTATCAATGTTCAATGTATAATAGGTCTGGGGCCCACACCTATTTTGAGAGGACTTTAAAAGTCTCCATTCAACATGGAGAGGTGGTCAGATTGCTCCAATTAAATTCAAAGGGAGTTCCAAGTACAGCCTATCGGGTCGCAGAGGCGGGACTCACATCTATTACACATTGGTAGCATATCCTATCTTTATGCCATCGATGTGTTTGGTGGGATTACCCTTTTAAGCCTTATACATTTATTACATAAGCTACTATATGTGTAGTGGTGTTATACATTAACCATTTTGCTCTGATCTTGTATATAGCAAAATGAGTAAGGACATACAGTTTTGAGAATAGGTCATTCCTGTTACATCTAGATGATTGAACACTGAATCAAGATGGAAGCCAACTCCCAAAGCATCTACAGTACACTTGTCCAATACAAAATCTCTTTGCATTGTTTATAACTCTTATATAGTGCACTAAATACAGAATATAATACGAGTAGATGTATGATTACTTAGACTAAGGTAGTCACTTGGCCTGGCTAGAGCACCCCCACTAGAACTATTAGGTGAATTAGCTTTTTTTTTAACAGGATTACTTAGTATAGCTTTCTTTATGCTTACACAATGCATTAGAATCAATATTTCTGGGAATTAAGTCTTCAATAAAAATGCTCTTTGGCAAGTCATCTGTTCCTTCTAATGAGCTCCAGTCACTATACACTGGCCAGTGTCTGATTCAACATAAATGTGAGTTTCCCAAATCCATAGAAAGACTCCTCACACTTGTATTGTTCACTGAATAAAAATACCATTTCAAAGACAATTTTCCTTTGAAGAGGTGCAGTGCACTACTTAATATACGTACCATAGCTGTCGGCCTCTGAGATCATCGTCATGTTCTCCTAGGTTTCATCAAAGTCATGTATTTTATTTCAAAATTATCAGAGCACTAAAGAGAAATGTAAGTGATATTTTAGTGGAGTCTCCAGATATACTGTAAGTGGTGACATCACATATATTTTTATATATATTCATGTCTTTATTGATCAAAAGGAGGGTCTGCTTTGAGTTCAAGCTACAGCTGATAATTACTTAAATATTCCCCCCTCCCTTAAAAGAAAGACAAAACATACAATAAAGAGTAAATCCTCTCCCACTATGATTGAATTAGACCTGAGTCTGGTCTATAATAGTTAAGAGCCGTCCTGCTTTGTTACATACTCATTTTAGAAAGTTGAAGTCTTCTTTCTTCTTTTGTAAAGGTTTAAGAGGTTGTCAGACTTTACACCAATCAGTCACATCTTTTCCACTCTAGTGATATATCCCCAGTGGACATCATGTCTTAAGTGACATACATTGACAGACCTATGTTCCGGAGCTACTGTGTTTCCAAAGTACCATTGTACTAACCTAATGCACATCACCTACTTACTAAAAGGTTGGTAAGTGTAATGAGAACGCTTGGACTGTGGGAAAATCTTTGCAAGTGGGTAAGTAATTGGCTTAGTGATTGAAAACGAAGGACGCTGATTAATAATACATAGATTGGATCCCTGTTACTAGTGGATACCTCAGGGGTTAGTATTGAGAACTATTCGCTTTAATATACATTTATTACAGACCTTACAGAGGGATTGCACAGTAGAATATCAATCTTTGTGTCACAGTACATGCCGCGGCCCCTGTCACTGTCTGTGGTCATGCCCGTGCTTCTGCGGCGGCCCCTGCGCTATACTCACCTGTCCTGGCCCCTGTCTCCGCTGTCGCCAGCAGCACTTACTCACTTGCCCTCGTTCCTGCTCAGTCTCGTACTTGTCCTCTGTGGCTTCCTGTGCATGCACGAGTGCCCTCTAAGGCGCACACACGGCACTGTCCAAATATTTAAAGAGACAGAACCTAATTACCTGCAATTACCTGTGACCTCAGTTTGCATATGAGAAACTTCCGGCACTTGCTTCAGCGTCAGTTCGTTGTTGTCTTCCTACATAGAGCTTGACCCCTGGCAGCTGTGTCGCTGCTGAACCTGCATTATCTGTACGCTACCTGCGTTTACCTGTGCTCTTCCTGAACGCTAACTGCTGAATACCTGCCACTGCACCAGTCCGCTATATACCTGCTGTATACCTGTCACTGTACCAAGTCCACTACTGTCCTGCTAGCCTACCTTGCAATTCAGCTACCTCTGCGAGTTACACCTAGAGATGGGCGAATTGATTCTTAACGAATGTTGAATTCGTTTAGAATTTCCATGAAACTTCGGTTTCTGAACGTAGTCGAGTTTGGGGGAACTTCTGGGTGAACAAAGTTTCTTTTGATTTATAAATGGCTGCGACACATGGCATTACAAGGGCAAAAGCACACTGGTAGGAAGAAAAGTGCATAGCTACATGACATGTGCAGATATGAACCCAATCAGAGACTGGCGGGATTCGTGACGTCACCGCACTATATAAGAAACCGGGCGCGACAGCTGGCAGCTCACAATCCTCTCACTGTTACTGATCAAGGGAAGGTTCGGCCGCGTACTCCTTGTAATAGCTCCTACTGAAGAACTGATTTTTTAAACAGCGATTTTTGGGGGGTTTTTTGTGGTTTTCACCCCCCCCCCCTCCCCCCCTCAGCTTGTCTCAGAGACTTGCTTCTCTTATTTCTATTATCTGATTTTTTTGGGGGGGTATTGGATCTGCAACCAGTGTGCGTCCCACTGCAGCTGCTATATACATTTTAATGCTACTGCTCACAGCCCATTGATATCCAAGTGATCTAACCTGTTCCTGTTGTATTCATGTTAAAAAAGAGCGTTTTATACAATACCAATATCCACTTCATTTTTGGCTGCTCAATCTTTAGCGCAATTTACATCCAGGGGTTAATTAAGCGTTGTTCTGCTGCTGTGGTGACAAAAAAAACCGTTATTTCACCGCCAAAAAAAAAAGTCATTTTTTCCTGTAGCATATTCACAAGCGAAGGTTAAATTAACAAAGTTATCCTCTTGTTGTGTAGCGTAAAAAACACGCCATTGTAACACGCTAACGCAAAGCTGCGTAGTTTATTATGATTGCTCAATTCATTTGCGCAATTTACATCCAGGGGTTTAATTAAGCTTGTTCTGCTGCTGTGGTGACTAAAATAAACGTCTTTTTCACCGCAAAAAAATACATTTTTTCTGTATCTTAATTCAAAATCGAAGGTTAATAACAAGTTTTCCTCTGTGTGTATCGTAAAAAAAACCCAAAAAAAAAAATTGCCATTGAAAAACACCTCTACATAAAGCTCGTATTTTTTTGGTTGCTCAATTCTTTTGCGCAATTTACATCCAGGTGTTTAGATAAGCCGTTGTTCTGCTGCTGTGGTGACTAAAATAAACCGTCTTTTCACCACCGGCAAAAAAATACGATTTTCCTGTAGCATAATTCACAACGAAGGTTATTACAGTTTTCCTCTTGTTTGTGGTAGCGTAAAAGTCACGCCAATAGTAACACTGTAAAAAGCTCGTAGTTTTTGTTTCTCAATTCTTTTGCGCAAATTTTACAACAAGAGTTAACTAAGTGTTTTTCAGCATGTTGTACACAGTAAAAGAAATTTGTTTTTTCACCGCCACAGAGCAATTCTGTAGCATAATAATATTCGAATTGTAATTAAGCCTTGTTTGCTTTTATATTCATAAAATACACAAAGTTTTTTAAACGGCACATACAAGTCAATTTTCCTGCCCATTTGTGGACGCAATTTTAATATCCAATGGTTTAACCCAAGCTTCTTTATGGTCATTATTGGAGTCACATACAGGTGTGTATTTTATCAAAAAATATACAGATATCTTCAACAAACATGACTGTACATATAAGAACAAACAGTATGTCAGTCAGATTGGGCAGCTCTTCACCTGCGGAGTGGCCGAGGCACAAACCATTCCAGGCCCAGGTCATAGCACGAGCAAGGGGACATTCTCAGCAGGGTCAATACGGTGACGGCCACAACTGCCCGCTGTCATTCTAGCGGCCTAGTGCTGACCTGCCAACAAAAGTTCTCTTGATTGGTTGACTAGTCATCCACTCCTCCCGGATGACAACTGAACAACCCCACCAAGAGCATGGAACGGTCAACACAAACCTTAGTATGTATGGCCCGGGAGCGGGTCAAGCCCCCCTCACCACTGTCCTCAACCCGCCACTGTCCCATCCGGTTCCCTCAGCCAGAGATCTACTAGTGGTCTGGCTCAGCGCCAATATATAGCGAGGAGGAACAATTTGAGGGAGGGCAGTCAGCCAGCTACTGCATGAAGAAATGGGGGCCATATCCCCTGCTTCTTGCAGTAAGGTGCAAAGTATAGATGTGGAGAGTGGCATGGAGGACATGTTGTGAGGGTCCAGCCTCTGCAATACCCGACCGGTGATGATGACAGCAGTGACGATGAAACACAAATAGATGATGAATGTAGCCGCCCGCACTTGGAGCCGGGTGAGACAAGGGCATCATCATCGTTCAGGAGAAGAGGATGCACTTGCGCCAGGCAGCGGCGCAGACCATCCCAGCAAGTGGGGTTGTGTGGCCGTGAGTCAGCATGGTTAGCAGCAGTGTGAGGTCGTGAGCCAAGTCAGCCACGGGGTAAAAAAACCCCTTCACCCAGGTCCCAAGAAAGTAGCTGCACAGGGCTCAGCGAGGCAGCGCAGTAGTAGTCACAGTGGCTGGAGCGTGTGGCGGTAAATATCCGATCATGGTCGGTGTGGCAAGCTCTATTCCTAAGACACAGTAGAGCCCGAATAATGGTTAATGTAAAGTCCTGTGGGCAGAAAGTATGAAGCGGTGGCCCACAGGGAGTTAACAATTGCACCACGGCCTGCTCAACACATGCAGTGTCACCATCCGGTGGCCTGGGAAAACGTGGCTCGGAGTGTGCTGGTCCATCAGCCTCCGCAGCAACAGCAGGCAGCAGCAGCCCCAGTAGCAAACTCGTCCCAGCCGCATCACGCCAACCCTCCCCCCGCCACTCGCCCCCCCCCCTCCCCATCCCCCCCCAACGCATGCCAATGCAGCCAGTTCAATGCTCCAACACCTCTGCAGAAGGGAGCGTTTCACTTGACATCATCTCCGCGGTCCAATGCTCCTGCTCCTTGCAACTCATGGCGCAGCAGTCGATCAGCGAGCGAAGCAAAAGACAACAGTAATTCCTCCAAACCATCCTAAAAAGTGCGAAGCTGACCATTGCTCCTTCCAAGTTGTTGTGCTGCAGTCCCTCCCTTTCCTAATGGTGACTCTGCACCATTCCAGGGAGAACTCAAGGCTTGTGCCGACCGAGATGGAGAGTACCAAGCCTTAATTTCTTTTCCCCAAAAAAAGCAGTACTACACTTCGTACATATGTAGAACAGAAGGTGGTGCCAGTCCCCTTCAGCTTATCTGTATGTTCAAGGTGCATCGGCAGCTCGTACGTCTGGACTGTAACTTACGGTCCAGGGCTATACATTTACATTACGCCCCACTGGGTGAATGTGCCATTCCCGCCAGGCACCAACCAACAACTTGGACAGGATACGTCGCATTGCCCCTCCTCCACGTTGTCAAACTGCGGCTCCTGCACTCAATGTCCGCCTCCTCCTCCTCCACCACCATCACGATCTCAAGCCCTCCACCAGTACTGCTGTCATATCATACCACATGTGTAGCACAGCGGTGTCACGCAGTTCTACCCTGATTGCCTCGGCGAAACAAGTCACACAGGGGAGAAACTGCTTCCGCCCGACATTCACAAGAATATCGATGTGTGGCTTCTCCGCTCCAACTGCAAATCGAACCATGGTTGACGGACAATGGGAGTAACATGGTCTCCGCGCTGCACGCGGAAGGGATGGTCCATGCCCCAGTATGGCCACAATGTTCAATCTGGTTGTAAAAGGTCCTGAATCCTTACCACCGATCTTCAGAAGAATCTGAAAATGGCCAAGAAACTGTGCATGCACTTCACATCCATACCTACAAATTCCAGGAACACCCTCCTCGAGTTGCTGCGGCAGAACGCTCCCCCAACACACTCTGATATGCGATGATTTCAACCCCTTGGAATTCCAGCCTTCACATGTTGGACCGACTGTAAGGAACAGAGAAAGGCCATTAACGATTTTTTTGGGGATGATCCCGGCTGACATGAGTACTCCCTCCTCCCCTGTGATAACTTTGATGTCAGCCAGTGGCAGCTCATGCGTGACACCTCCGTTTGTTGAGCCATTCGAGGAGGCCAACGTTATTTTTCATCTCCAGGACTACGGTATGAATAACGACATTCACTGCTTATGTCCTGGAACAATGCGAAAAATCCTGTCTGGCAGGGACTGTAGACGTTGCCGACTACATCTCGTGGCCACCATGAGTCCGGTGGGGGACTGAAATGGAGGAGGAGGAGACATTGTAAGCTGAAGCATTGTCTGGTGAACATGATGATTTTCTTCCCAGTGACAAAGAGAGGAAGCAGGAGCAGCTGAAGAGGTAATGGAGAATGATAAGACGAGGCAGTGACCCGCAAGCACTGAGGCAGTATACAAGGAGATTGGAGGCAGGAGCCCCTCAGAGTCCCTTGTTGCAATGGCCCGCAGCATAGCTGATTTGCCTCTAGTGACAGCCCGAAGTAGTCAGCATCCGGCAGAGGATGACTTCTGGCTCTCCACCCTAATTGACCCTCGCTAACCATTACAAATGGTAGCCTTTTTCCAGCGTATTGAGAGGAGGACAAACACAAAATACTATAGTGAAATCCTCCGTAGTTCAAGTTAGTCCGCTGCCTATTGCGGCATCGCCCTCCTCTGACAGGTCTGACCGGGGGGTTTTCACAGCAACTCACAGTACAACAGACGCGGCTTGCTGGAGGAAGGTGAGGGGGTAGAGCAGTACCAGCTCCATCAGCAGCAAACTAAGTCAGGAGTCACTGATGAGCAGCTTCCTTCCACCCACCTAGTGAGGAGGGCAGTCGCCAGCAGCAGCAGCAGGACCTGGAGCAGACCCTGAACCAACAGGTGGTGGCCTACTTGGACAGCACTCTGCCACCCCAGTTAGAAGATCCGCTGGACTACTGGGCAGCCAAACTGGATGTGTGGCCGCAACTTGCCGAGTTTGCAGTGGAGAAGCTGTCCTGCCCGGCCAGTGTGGCATCAGAGTGGGTGTTCAGTGCGGCGGGGGCCATCGTTACCCAAAGGAGAACCCGCTTGTCCACGGGAAATGTGGAACGACTGACCTTTGTCAAGAGGAATCAGGCGTGGATCGGCCAGGATTTCCACACACCAATGCCTTAGGCGTCAGACTACATCAGCCATGATGCCTCACCCAAACTGTGAGAAATGAGTCTGGGTTCAAACTACCTGCCACTATTCTGATGCCACACATCTGCTGACAGTTTCTCCATCTGCCACCAACCATCTTTACCAGGGACTGGTATTGCCACCCACCTCCACACTCTGTCATTGTGCCACTTTATAACCTCATGCTGCTGTGGCTGCTGTTGCTGGTGCCGTGACATCCACACTGTGTCATTATGCCACTCTCTGACCTCATGCTGTTGATCCTGCCACCGTCACCACCACTCTCTGTCATTGTGCCACTCTGTGGCATACTCCAGTTTTTGCCATCTCCAGAATGTAATTGTGCCACTGTCAGACCTCATGCTGCTGCTGCCGCGACCTCCACCACCTGTGTCATTGTGCCATTCTTGGCCTACTCTGTTTTTGCCAGCTCCAGAATGTCATTGTGCCACTGTCTGACCTCATGCTGCTGCCCCCGTCACCTCCAATCTCTGTCATTGTGCCACTCTGTGGCCTACTCCTGTTTTTGCCACCTCCAGAATGTCATTGTGCCACTGTCTGACCTCATGCTGCTGCTGTCGTGACCTCCACACTGTGTCATTGTGCCACTCTGTGGCCTACTCCTGTTTTTGCCATCTCCAGAATGTCATTGTGCCACTGTCTGACCTCATGCTGCTGCTGTTGCTGCTGCCGTGACCTACAAACTGTGTCATTGTGCCACTCTGTGGCCTACTCCTGTTTTTGCCACCTCCAGAATGTCATTGTGCCACTTTATGACCTTATGCTGCTGCTGTTGTTGCTGGTGCCATGACATCCACACTGTGTTATTGTGCCACTCTCTGACCTCATGCTGTTGCTCCTGCCGCCGTCACCTCATCTCTCTGTCATTGTGCCACTCTGTGCCTACTCCTGTTTTTTGCCACCGTTCACGAATGTCATTGTGCCACTGTCTGACCTCATGCTGCTGCGCGCCGCACCTCCACACTGTGTCATTGTGCCATTCTGTGGCCTACTCCTGTTTTTGCCACCTCCAGAATGTCATTGTGCCACTTTATAACCTCATGCTGCTACTGCTGCTGTTGCTGGTGCCGTGACATCCACACTGTGTCATTATGCCACTCTCTGACCTCATGCTGTTGATCCTGCCACCGTCACCACCACTCTCTGTCATTGTGCCACTCTGTGGCCTACTCCAGTTTTTGCCATCTCCAGAATGTCATTGTGCCACTGTCTGACCTCATGCTGCTGCTGCCGCGACCTCCACACTGTGTCATTGTGCCATTCTGTGGCCTACTCTTGTTTTTGCCAGCTCCAGAATGTCATTGTGCCACTGTCTGACCTCATGCTGCTGCCGCCGTCACCTCCAATCTCTGTCATTGTGCCACTCTGTGGCCTACTCCTGTTTTTGCCACCTCCAGAATGTCATTGTGCCACTGTCTGACCCCATGCTGCTGCTGTCGTGACCTCCACACTGTGTCATTGTGCCACTCTGTGGCCTACTCCTGTTTTTTGCCATCTCAGAATGTCATTGTGCCACTGTCTGACCTCATGCTTCTGCTGTTGCTGCTGCCGTGACCTACAAACTGTCGCATTGTTTGCCACTCTGTGGCCTACTCCTGTTTTTGCACCCCAGAATGTCATTGTGCCACTTTATGACCTTATGCTGCTGTTGTTGCTGGTGCCATGACATCCACACTGTGTTATTGTGCCACTCTCTGACCTCATGCTGTTGCTCCTGCCGCCGTCACCTCATATCTCTGTCATTGTGCCACTCTGTGGCCTACTCCTGTTTTTGCCACCTTCAGAATGTCATTGTGCCACTCTCTGACCTCATGCTGCGCCGCCCGTCACCTCCACTCTCGTTCATTGTCCACTCTGTGGCCCTACTCCAGTTTTTTGCCACCTCCAGGGTGTCGTTGTGCCACTGTCTGACCTCATGCTGCTGCTGCTGTGACCTCCAGACTGTGTCATTGTGCCACGTTGTGGCCTACTACTGTTTTTTTTTCCCCCTCCAGAATGTCATCTGCCCCCTGCCTGACCTAATGCTGCTGCTGTCGTGACCTCCACACTGTGTCATTTTGCCACTCTGTGGCCTACTACTGTTTTTGCCACCTCCAGAATGTCATTGTGCCACTGTCTGACCTCATGCTGCTGCTGTTGCTGCTGCCGTGACCTACAAACTGTGTCATTGTGCCACTCTGTGGCCTACTACTGTTTTGCCACCTCCAAAATGCATTGTGCCCCCTTTATGACCTCATGCTGCTGCTGTTGTTTTCTGGTGCCATGACATCCACAACTGTGTTATTGTGCCACTCTTGACCTCATTTCTGTTGCTCCTGGCCGCCGTCACCTCCACTCTCTGTCATTGGTTCCAAATCTGTGGCCTACTCCCGTTTTTTTCCACCTTTAGAATGTCATTGTGCCACTCTCTGACCTCATGCTGCTGCCGCCGTCACCTCCACTCTCTGTCATTGTGCCACTCTGTGGCCTACTCCAGTTTTTGCCACCTCCAGGGTGTCATTGTGCCACTGTCTGACCTCATGCTGCTGCTGCCGTGACCTCCACACTGTGTCATTGTGCCACTTTGTGGCCTACTACTGTTTTTCCACCTCCAGAATGTCATTCTGCCACTGCCTGACCTAATGCTGCTGCTGTCGTGACCTCCACACTGTGTCATTGTGCCACTCTGTGGCCTACTACTGTTTTTGCCACCTCCAGAATGTCATTGTGCCACTGTCTGACCTCATGCTGCTGTGGCTGCCGCCGTCACCTCCACACTCTGTCACTGATGTTGCCACCTGAGCTCTCAGCTTGTTTTTTTCCAGCTGTCGCTGCCATAACTTTATCAGGCTACATTCCCCCTTCAGTTTTTTGGTCAGTTTTGCCCTCTTAAGTGCCCAGGGAATTTTATAGTGAAGCGATTCTAAGAGCGGCGGCAGTCATGTGCGTGTCATACTAAAACACACCATTATATGAAGACCAAACCAAGTTCCCTCTGCATATTTAAGCATGGCACAACGTTCTACAGCACCCTGCAGGCTCTGTGCAGCCTGGAAATAGCTGTTTTTTTTAACGTGATTCGTCCCGAAGTAATTCGGACCAAAGTTATTTTTGTCGGGAAATTCGGCGAAGTAACCGAAGTTTTGAGAAATTCGCCCATCTCTAGTCTAGGCGGGAGATGAAAAGGGCATAGACAAGCATTTTTGTAAGACCAGCGTTAAAGATTAGCGGAATCATAATATCCATAAATATTCATAAATATTTTTAGGTGGAGGTGAGGGCTTGGATGTGTGCAGGAAGAGAAGAAGGAGGTTATGGATGATAGACAGTCTGGAATCTGGGAGAGCAGAGAGTTAAAGTTACTGTATCTTTGGTCAATCATAGTCCTTGAGAGGCAGCAAATAAATTAAATGATACCTATTGTAATAACCTCTGCAGAAATCAGCAGTACATCAAAATATATTAAAACATTGAACGTATGAGAGAATGGTATCTCCTTTGCCTCCTAGAAACCTATAGATCCCCTTTCCCTGCATGCACATCCCATCTAGATGTTCAGAAACCTCTTTGGTCACAAAAAATCCATTAAGTGTAATACAATAAATACTAGACAGAAAGGAGGGGGATGTAGCTAAGGTTTCAATGAAATAACAAGACATGAGTAAGGAGGGGGAAGCTGGTGACAGCTGATTAGCTCAGAGCACAGATCACAGCTTTTAAATAACACCACAAAGAAACTGTCCACCCAGGAAGCTACAGTAGAGAAAATGTACATTTACACAATCACAAAGGAAGAAAAATAATAAAAATGTGCTACTAATATATATTGTAAACAAAATATGGCAGAGTTCTGAAGAGCATAATTTAGTTATTTTTACCTGGTTTTCATGCATGCACTTTCTTACCTTAAATGACTGCAGAGAAAGTTTTGAAATTTCAATAGATCCAAAGCGCCCTACACATATATTTTGGGACTATGTTGCCGATATCCAATGAGATACCTTGTATCTGCTTTATTTGTCCGCTTTATATGTCAAATACAAATTCGTGGTCTACTACACTTTTTCTTTCCGGCACATAAAGCGAGTATGACTGAGAGATGAAGTTTTGCGCACGTCCCCACGGCCGCGGGGGGGACGGCTTTTCTACGCGATGAGGGGAGAAGAGCTCTCCCCCCTCCCATTGAGAAGCACAGATTCCGTCCGAAAACTGGACGGAAGAAGGTGTTGCTCAATGTTTTGCCGCCAGACCGCCAGCGGCAAAACCGCCGGGCGGAAAACCCGTGCAGTGGGGACTGCTGCACGGGTTTTCCATAGAGCCCCATTGTGCTCCTTTTCGGCCGGTTTTTCAGGCAGTCTGAAAAACCGCAAACCGGCTGAAAAACCGGCCGAAAACCCGTGCCGTGGGGACATGCCCTTAATGTAGTTCACAACAGACTATGTTTTACCAATAGTATTCTATGGCCTTGCCACAATATGCCTTGGGATGCTTCTTTCATGGTATTCCAAAGAATACTGGCAGTATAGCCCCAAGACAACACATGGACAGGACCTAAGTACAACTTTTTGATTGTGACATTTTGCTCCTTGTCATCACATTCTTTAGTGGATTTCACAAATAACATAAAACATTGAACAGCACCGAGGTATGCTTTAAACGTAACTTTATTTATAGATATCTCAAATCAATTAGACACCACTACAAAGTGTTGCACATTTAAGCCTTTTCCACATGGAACAGATTAATTCCTCCTATATTTTTCAGATCATGTCTACACCTAATGAAGGATTAGTTATACCCAAAATGTTACTGTAAGCTCTTGACAAGTCTGTAATTGCATAACACTTAGAAGGGGTATCTAATGGTTCTGAGATATCTACAAATAAAATCACTTTTGAAGCGCACCCAGATCTGTTCTTGACCTAGCTTACTTTCCTGACCAAGTCTTCTCTTTTATGGAAACTTCCCAGGATGGAATTGCCTGACAAGTAATTCCCCTAACAGACTCAAAGAGTTATATGAACAGAGTTTGTGGTACAAAATTCAAATCAGAAGAATTGAAAGAAACCAAGCCAGAGTCTAAAACCAGAAGTCACTGAATAAACACACAGGAAAAGAGTAAGGAAAAAAGGAGAGAATCACAGGCAATGCGGCAGAGAACAGACTGGGTTTAAATACCCCTCCTCAGTCACAGATTAGATACAGGTGAAAATTATAATACAGCTGCTCCAAGCTCGGACTGAGGCTGGGCTCCAGACAACAAAGAGTCTTAAAGGGGTAACATGCGCCTAACATCCTCATCTGCTACCTGAGTTACTGCTCCCATACTGCAGATGTTTTCCCTGACCCCAGCCTGATTGACAATGTCTACTGTCTACTCCTATAATACAACACCTGCTGGGTCTCGGTCTCACCTATTGCCAATCGGTACATAAAATAAATCATACATCTCTGGAGATCAGTTGCAGCAAAATGGGTTAAACTAAACATTATTCCCCTTTGACAGATTGATTGGGAAGTGTTTTTACCTAATAGAAAAATTCAATGGGTCACATCAGCTTCTAAGCTTACTCAAGTTCTGACATGGACTCTGTCTGAACTTTAGAACAATGGAAACATATTTCTGAACTGATAAATCTCAGTTCCCTATTTTGCAGTCTGATGAACTGATCTGGTGTTGACAGATGTTAATGCAGTATATCAAAAGATTTGTAGTCAGCTATTAATTGTGGTAAATAATGAACTGGCTTTTGATTTTTTTTTTCTTGTTTTGTGCCAGGTGACTGTGTTTCAGTAGACAGAAAGGATTTCTAAGCATACAGTGAGAACAATTATCATCCAGCAACAATGCCAATCTCATTTTGATTTTGTGACGTAAAGGCATCTTCCCACCAAGTAAAACTGACATGGGAAGTTTGCACATTAAATAATAAACATTTTCACCATTCATCATTAATAAAAATTCTGGACCATTTTTGTTTTAGCTGCTCCCTTGGTGATCCATACTGTACAGCTAATCTCTAGGGGATCCGACCAGTGGCGAGAGCTCCTCAGTCCTGACCGCACATGCTCAGACATCACCTCTACTCTTATGCAGCTGCTGTCAGTCTATTCTCTGCCTAGTAATCAAATACACTCACTGCTGAGTGCTTGTTCAAACCCAGGTGCTGTCATTCTATTCCTGTCCTCTGTATGCCTTAGTAATTTGTTAAAGAGAGCAGACAAGCATTTTTTATCCCCACCTCCATCAAAAAAGAAACTTCAATCAGGTATTTGCATTGAGAAAGAGAAAAAAAATCCATGTTTGGTTCCTGAAAGGATTTGAACCTAGATGCTGAAAGCCAGAAGTGCTAACCACTCAGATGCATTGTAGCTACTCAAAGCTCTTGTATTTTAGGTAACTAGATTTTATATAAACAGACTTTTTGTTTGACTAGAGACTCAGAGGTGAGCATACTGTGGGGAAAGGCATGGTGATGTCAAGACTGCCGGGTCACATGCTATGCAGTTCAAACAAATTATACACATCCCCTTTTCAAGACACGGAAAAAATTTGAAGAAAATTAAAACGGGAAACTGAAATCCCTTTTTTGGGCAAAATCCCTTTAATGAAGACAAATCTTTGCTGCTATGTTGCTAAATATAGAAGACTTACCCAAAATAGTTTAGGGAGCAAAGAAGTGACCAAGCCCAAATTATTTTCTGTGCCCTTGGAGGACGTGTTCTGTATCATTAAATGGGTTTCTTATCTGGCTCTTCAACTGTTCACACCCTTTTCCCGGCTCCCCCCCCCCTCTTCAAGAAAAAAGAAAACAGTAAGAGAAGCAAGCTCTGTCCTGCTCATAAAACCCCAGCAGGGATTAAAGCCCATAAGTAGTGATGGGGCGATTACATCAATTTCGTAAATCGGGTCGTTTGCCCGAATGGGCCCAATTATAAAGGGCCCAAATTTCCCAAATAGTCGATAAAAATTTAAATCGCCGAGACCATTAAAGTCTATGGGAGGGGAAACAACCCTTCATTTTTTACCCCCAAAAACAGGGCGGGACAAGCGGGAATTTAAAACATCTAAAAACAGTTAAATGGATACGTGCTACATTTTTGGGAAAACACACTTGGGGGGTTATAATAGTCACAGAAAACAAAGCCCACAGCCCAAATTCCCACTACCCCCTGCATGTACCACAGCATGCCCCTTTAAAGCCTGCATAAACCCACAAATTAAAAAGTGCCAAAAGGCTATGATTGAACCATCATTTTCCCTTAAAACTGGCCTAAATTTACCCCTGTCCTGGGCCACAGCATAAACCCAAAACCCGCATGCCCCCCCAGTTTAAAAAGGGGTTGCCAAAAAAAGGGATTTTTTGAACCCCCAAATTTTAGTTGAACGGGACATTGACTTGCCGGCCCTTGGACCGCAGCAGGGACCTTTTAAACCTGTCTGCCCCAATAGTTTAAAAAAGGTTGGGAAAAAGGAGTCTTTGAACCACCATTTTATTTAAAACTGGACATAGACTACCCCCTGCCCCGGGGCCAAAGCATGAGCCCCAAATTGAAATGACCCAGATTAAAAAGTCCCGGAAATAGGAGTCTTTCAACCCCCCTTTTTGTTAAACTGGACATTGCCCTTATGTTTTCCGGGGACCCCCAGAATGCCCAAATTAAACCTGTCTAAACCAAAAGTTTAAAAAATTTCCGGAAAAAAAGGAGCCCTTTCCCAACCTCATTTTAGTTGAACTGGAATTGCCCTATACCTGCCCTGGGCCACAGCTTTGACCCCCAAATCTGCAAGCCCCCCAAGAAAAAAAAAACTCCCGGGAAAAAAGGGGGGCCTTTGAACCACCTTTTTAAAATTAACTGGACTTTGACTATCCCCTGTACGGGAAACCGCAGTATGCCCTTTAAAACCTGTTTTGACCCACAGTTTTAAAAAAAGTCCCGGGAAAAAGGAGTCTTTTAACCACCAAATTTTAGTTGAATGGACATTGATTTATACCTGTACTGGACCGAAAGTATGCCCCTTAAAAAACATTTTTGGTCTGACCACAGTTTTAAAAAGTCCGGAAAAAGGGGGTCTTTTAACCCCCATTTTAGTTGAATGGCATTGACTATACCTGCCGGGGTAACCTACATCTGTTCAAGTCTTCCTTTTCCTTTCCCTTGTACAATTCAGAGGTTTTTTTTAAACCAGTTTATTTTGTACATGCCATTTTTTTATTTGTTAAAATTCTAGAAAAAAAACTTTTTTAAAAAAGGAGGGGGGAATCCCACCAATCTTTGTTTCTTTTTTTTTAAAAATTTTTAAAAATGGGTTGTCTCACAAACAGGGTTGTGCCTTTAACGATTTGCAAAAACAATTTCCATTTTGCAATATGTGTCCCATTAACATGTCCTACCTTTTTCCTTTTTTTGACAGCCCCATCCCCTTGACCCAAATTTTTGAAAATTTGGTGAAGAAATGTCTGTTAGAAAACAAAATTTTTATAAATAGGCCCCTGTGGTATACTGCATTTCCAGAAAAAATGCCCTCAAAAATTCAAAAATGCCCCTTGAGCCACTTTTGAAAATTTCGTGAAGAAAAAAAGTCGTTAGAAACAACATTTTTTTTAATTGGAAAAACCTGTAAAAGCTGCTTTTCAAAAGCAAAATGCCCCAAAAAATTAAAAAACAGGGGCCCCTTGAGCATTTTTGAAAATTTTGTGAAGAAACAAATGTCTGTTAAACCAAATTTTAAATTTTTTTAAAATTAAAAACCTGTAGTTTGCTGTATCTACGGCACCATGCCCCCAAAAAATTAAAAAAAATGACTTCTCAGTCACGGGAAAAAATTTTTGGAGGGAGAAATCCCAAATTAAAAGCCACATTTTTTTTCCCAAAGGACCAAAAAATTTAGCGGTATTCACGCACCAAGACCCCCAACAATTATAAAAAGGGCTTCAAAAGCCACTTAAAAATTGTGAGGGAAAATCCCAAACTTAAAAGCCATTTTTCCCTTTTCCCAAAAGGGACCATAAAAAAAGCGATTCACAGCACCATCCCCCCAAAAAAAATTAAAAAAATGAATTCCCTCACCCACAGTTAAAAATTTTTGGGGGGGGAAATCCACTTAGAAGCCACATTTTTTTTCCAAAGGAAATGATTATGGGCTGTTTCTCATTAGCACCAAAAACCCCAAAACCATTGAAATGCCGAAAAATTCAAAAGATAAAGTGGGGAAAAGGGAAGGGTTTTTCTCAGAAACCTTGCTGTCTTTTACAGTCCCCTCAAAAGAAAACCGAAAAATAAATTTTTTGGGGAACTGAGAATAAAAAAAATTGCAGAAAGAAATGATCATTTTAAAAAAAAAAGTTTTCAAGGGGATAAATTTTCTTTTGGGAAGTGGAAGGGAAAGGGTAGACCGGAAACAAAATCGGGTGCCCTGGGGCAATTGGGCCACAACCCCAACAGAGACCCAAAGGCCGGGCCTGATTAATTTTGATAAAAATAAAAACGATCCACTTTCCCCCTGTGGAAAGCCGGTTTGCTTTTTGGTCTTTTAAAGACTCCTCAGTGTGCTAAAGGCCGTCAGAAATGCGTGGCTGCGGGGCAGGAAAAACCCCCAAAAATGGCGTGGCGAGCGGGGCTCGGGAATTAAATCCTTTTTGGATCCCAAGAACGATTGGGTCCAAAAAAACACCCAAAAAACATTGGTTTTTGAGACGCAGATAGTGGGGAAACCATGATTTTAAAGCGGGTTTCCGTCTGCTGGATTTTTGCCCTGAAATTACTTTGCTTTGGTGAGGGGGGTAAATAAAGTTTGCCAGAGGTCATTCATTGGGCCCTTCCCCACATTCCCTGCTCGGGCCACTGGGGGCTCTTGTAAATCTACTGCTGTCACTCGCGGGAACCATTTTTCCCACCGTGACATTTGAAGAACGTGAACGGACGAAAAAATTTGTCTCCAGTTGATCAATCTCAAGGTCCCCCATTTTTTGCATTTTACCCCTCTATTTGGGGGGGTGGGAAAGGGAAAATGCTGAGATTGGTTTTTTTACTGGGGATCCAGGGGGGTGGGGCCCCCCAGTAAAATGTTTTCATTTTGTGGCCCTTTAAAGCGAGGATCATGTTTGGGGGAAATGGAGCATCCCAAACACTCGTGGGGATGAAGCCTTGATTTTCCCCAAGGGCCCCTGGGTCGAGGGGACTACAAACTGAACTTCCTCCTCCGCCAAAATTTTTCGCCAACCCTTTCCAAAGGGAGGGACGTCGGGAAAGGGCGGTTTCCAGGGAAAACCTCCTCCTCCTCCCCACCTCCGTCACCCGCTTTAACACAGCCCTGACTTGCCCAAAAAATGATGCACCCTGAAGTGATGCGCCCCCCTTCACTAGCCCCGGACCCCCCAACCAATGCCTAATGAAGACCCGATAAAATTGTGAAACTGTCGGCCCTTTTGGATTCCCATGGAGAGAAAGGCCCCCGTGTCCCCCATCTGTGTCCTCTCCTCCTTCGTGCTGGGGGGACCCGTTGTTTCAGAGTGTCCAAAAATCGGGTTTTCCCAAAATAAATCACCCAATGCTCATGGAAAAAAGGGAAATTTTCCGCACTGACAATTTGGGGGTTCTTTAAAACTGGGAAAAAATGGTGCCAAACTTTCCCCCTCCCCCCAAAACCCTTTGGGGGCCCCAAAAACCCCGAGGTCCCCACCGTGCTGTGTTAAAAGTGTCACTTCAAAAATGCATAATGGCATTGGGTGCGCCACAAAAGCGGGGGCAGTGGAGGGGGAAATTTCCGGGTGTTGCCCCGTTCCCAAAAATGAGAGGTTGACGGGGAGGCCCGAGCTGACGTGAAAAGCAGCCAAGCGGGAAAGAAAACAGGTTTTCGAAGGCGGGAAATGGGAACTCAAAACCCCGAGCCTTCCTCACAGGGAGGCCAACCCGGGGGTTTGGGGGGCCCTTTTGAAATTTCTGGACGTAAGGTTCATGAATGTGCCGGGGAAGGGATGTGGGTCCAGCCTACCTATCTTAAGGGCGGCCAGCGATTTCGACCGTTTTCGCACACCCCACCTTCCGGCACAAGGGTTCCCTTTTCACCCAGCCAGCGCTCGATTCGTTGCGGGGGGCCCTCCCCAGTCCTTTACCTGTGTGTGGATTGGGTTTCCCCCGTTAAATTTTAAAAACAGCCTGGTTTCTCTGGGCAAAGTGAAAGCCCCCAGAGGACCTTGGGGGAAAGGAAAACCCCCCACCATCCCCTGCGGTTTTGAAGAGGTGCGCCGAGCCCGGAAAACCATTTCACCACCAAGACCCTCCCCCCAGCTCAACCCCGTAAACTGTCACAGAGATATAAACGGCCTTGGGGGGTGCCCTTTCCTTGGCCCCTGTGGCGGTTTGGTTTAGATGAAATTTTCCGGACAAAAGATGAAAACAACGCGCTTAAATTTTAGTTTAACGTGGCCCGGCCAGGGCAGGGGGGCTTTTCCCGGCAAAGAAAAAACCGCTCGGGATTGGTATTGGGGACAAGCAAGGGGGCCCTGGGTGGGGCGGGAAACCCCTCTGTGTCCACCCCGGGAAAAGGGAACATTTTTCCAAACCAAAAAAACCCGGCAAAGCCGAAAATTCAACTTTTGTTTGGGATGGGTTTTTTTAAAGTGTTTCTTCGCTTCCCCAAACCCGGAAAGACAGAAGGCTGGCTGCTAGACTGACCCCTGTAAAGGCGTGAGGTCATCAAATGGTGGGAAAGGGGGAAGGGGTAGGATGGGGTTTCTGGTGGGGCTGGTGGTTCCGGGCGACCCGGGGGAGGTGAACGGGGGCTGATCCCTGAAAATGACTCTTTAGAGACATGGGGAGTGAGGAAGCTTGGTTTGGGGGCGGGGGAGTGGAGGCCCGGGGAACGAGGGTGTTTACAGTGGGTTTGGGAACCTGGCCCTCGTGTGGCCTTTTTTGGCCAATGTTGCCCCCCATTTAAAATCCCCCCCCCCAAAGCATTCTTGCATTACTAGACATGTTGGGGTGGGGTTAAAAAAACCTAAAAAATTTTTTTCCTCTACGATCGGGTTTTTTGGCAAAGGCGGCATTGAAATCGTTGGGTGGGAAACAGAGGCCCTTTCTCAAAGAAAGGGCCCCGGCTTTAGAGGTTTTGGGCCTTTTTTGACAGGATAAGGGGAGGAGACCTGGGGTGGCGGAAAAAAATCACGGAAATTCTGCACCCCCCTCTCCCCTTTTTGGGGGCGGGCAACCGTAATGAAAACAAACCCCAAAAGTCTTTTCCCCCTCGTCCAGTATTAAGCGCTGCAAAACAAATTCTGCTGAAAAGACCCCTTTTGGGTACGGGAATGGGCGTCTCATCATCAAACGGGGGAACTTGGGCCTCCCGACATTTTTGGGCCCAGGAAACTTTCGGGCTACAAACAAGAGGCACTCAAAAACGTTGCCGACCGCCCCGGGGTTTTTTCCATTTTCAGCTTCCTTTTCCCCCTCTGATGGCATCAAATAACTGGGCCAGAGCAGACAAAAAACATTCCCTTTGGCCCCTTTACTTTTGGGAAAAGCCTCCGGGGCTCCCAACCGGGAAATTTTTCAAACAAAGAGGTCTTTAGAAAAATGGATTATCCACAGTGGTGGGGACCCCGATTTTAATTTGGGGTCCTTCGCTTCATGTTTGGCGGATGCTGTTTATGCTGATGACGACATTTTGGCCCTAACTGGGGGGCGAGGGGGTAAGACGGGTGGATGAAGGGGTTTCATTAACCACTGAAGAACAGAATTTGGGGATGGGTGTTCCCTTACGAGATTAAAAGGGCCCCGACCCCCGATGACAGGCCTGAGGGGCCTGCAAAAAAACAGTTCGCTTACCCTTTCGTTTTTGTCCCAGGCCCTTGGAAGGAGCACCTTTTCTCTTTCCTCTAAACCCTGTCCCTACCCCCCCCCTTTGCTCGCTTACCACCTGCATTTCGCTCCATGTTCAGAAAAGATAAAAATTTTTGGGAAAGGTTTTGGAAAAGTTTTGGGAAAGTAACTTAATTTAAAAGACAGCAAAAAAACAGCTATTCCCTTTAAAACCCCCTAATTTCCTACAGCCCCTTGGATTAGAAACTGAAATGTTTTTTTGCGGAAAACCCCGTGAAAAGCGGTTGGTGGGAAAAACCCTAAGACAAAAACAACCCCGTTTCTTTCCCTTTAGTCCCAGGGATTTTTCAAAAGCCCCGTAGGACTAGGAATTGAAAAAGTTTTCAACAAAAAATCATACCCAAAAAAGGGTATCTGGCCCCAAAATGGATTCAACCAAACCCCAAAAAAAACTATTCAGAAGTTTTTCACAATGGGGAAAAAAGTTTTTTTTTGCAGCAATTGGGCAAACGGGAAAAAGGGTTTCTAGAAAATTTTTTCTAAACAGAATTGTCGTACAAGTGGCTATTTGAAAAAATTTGGGGCCCCACCCGTGCAATACGATTTTAAAAAAAATAAAGGAAAAACAAACGGGGTTTTTTCACCTTTCCCCTACCCCTGCGTTGAGACAAAATTGCTGTATTCAAATTTAACGTGCAAGGGGGGGCCCATTTAACAAAAATGGACTGCGCCCAAAATGAAAAACCACGTAATTAAAAAATTTTTTACGGATAATTTAAAACCCTGGTTTTTCACTTATCAATACACCTTGGTGATACAAAAATTTTTCTGTTTCAAATTTAGGCAGGGTGGCCCATGAACCAAAAATGGCTGCGCCAAAGTGAAAAACCTAATTAAAATTTTGGGGACGGGTAAAAAAAAGGCATTTTTTTCCCCCTATCCCAATATCCCCGGGTTTACTACAAAATTTTGTATTTTAAAAATTTAAATGGGAAATTGGCCCCTAGAACAAAGCTGGAAAATGCCCCCCAAAAATGAAAAAAAAAGTAAAAAAAATTGTGTTAAAGGATAATAAAAAGTGGTTTTTGCACCAAAAAAAACACCAGCGGGACTACAAAATTGCTGGAATCAAAATTTAAAAAAAAAAAAAAAAAAAAAAAAAAAAAAAAAAAAAAAAAAAAAAAAAAAAAAAAAAAAAAAAAAAAAAAAAAAAAAAAAAAAAAAATTGGCCCCCAAAAAAAAAAAGGGGGCCCCATTAACCCCAAAACTGTACTTTCGCCAAAGTTTAAAACACGTTAAATTAATTTTTGTAAGGAAAATTTAAAAAGTGGTTTTTGCACCTATCCCCCACACCCCGCCGGGGACTACAAAATTGCTGTTTTAAAAAAAATTTTTAAATGCACAGGTGGCCTTATGAACAAAGCTGGACTGCGCCAAATTTAAAAAACGTAATTAAATTTTTTTACGGAAAAATAAAAAGGGGTTTTTTTTCACCTAAAAAAACACCTGCCCCGTTTACTACAAAAATTTTGTTTCAAAATTTTGTGCAAGGTGCCCTATAAAAAAATGGGCCCCATAAAGAAAAAAAAACACCCATTTAAAAAAGTATTTCGGGTTAAAAAAAAGTTTAGTTTTTTATAACAAATACACCTGCAAATTACTAGAAAAGATCTTTTTTCCTAATATAAGTACCCGGCTGCACAAAATACAAGTATTAAATTTTAAACCCAAAAAGGCCAAAAACCAAATCAAAAAAACCCCTTGCAATGCAGGGGCAAAACACAGTCTGGGGTGCCCCAATATCCCCCTCCCTTTTCAAAAGCCTGCCCGACCGCCTGTCTAATCTGTTTCGCCCGCAGCCCCCCCCCCCCCCCCGGGACCCTTCACCCCCCCCCCCCCGGCTGTACAACGCTTTGATGCTCCTTTGGAAATTCTCAGCCTAATTTAACAAAAAACCCAAACCCTCTAATCTCCCTTTAAGGGTTCAAAATGTTCAAAATTTAAAAGCATAGTTGTTTTTGGTGAACAAAAAAAACAGTTTCGCGACTGTTTTGACATAAAACCGACAAAATGCCTGCTTTTATGATACACAACACACACTAGGCTGAACGGGAAAGGGGGCTGTTCTATGTAAAACAGGTCAGGGTGTTTTTCCACCAATCCCCAAAAAATACACATCCCAGCATTACGTCGCACACCCAGCTCACCCTGCTCTATTTTTAAAAGTTTATTTCCCTGGCCCCCAAAAAAATACAGGAAGCGCTGAAAATGGCGCGATTTTAATAGACAAGGGGCAGATTTTAACCCAAATTTTCATGTATTCGAAAAAAAAACCATCAACATAAAAGCCGTGCCGATTTCCCAAATTTGTCCCATAATATTCAAATCAACACTATTTATAAACCTTGTCACTGTTCATAAACCTAGAGAAACATTTTTGTAAACAACAGGAGATAAAAAAGCTCTAAAATCTGAAATAAGTAAAATTGGAACAAACATTTTTAAATTTTAAAAATAAACTTTTTTTACAATTTCCCAAAATATTTGTAGGCAAAACAAAAGAATGGGAATAACCTTTTAATAATTTCCTTTGGGACAAATAAAATAAATAAAATGTATGTGTATCAGATTAAAATGAGCATATGAAATATCCCTAAAAGTGAGTAAACCCCCCCCCCACAAATTTTGTAATTTTTATTATAAATTTCATTTGGAACAACACAGAAGACAAGGCACTTTGTTTTCAATGTAAAATAGTCCCGTGAACCCTTCTATAACTGTTTAAAATTTTTGGGGTGAAAATCAAAATAACATACATTCCCCTCAATTCTAAAAAAAACTTGGGAACAAAAGGAGTTAAACCGCTAAGTTTAAAATGGACAAATTTTTGGGCCCAAAATTGGGCAATACTTTTTTGGCCACGTTTTTTTTTCAGCACTTGGCCCTTTAAAACCCTTTGGGCATGGGGTTCACTAAGGGTTTTTAAAGTTGCAGTCACCGGAATCCCTCCCCCTCCTCCAGACGACATTAAGGAGCCGGGGGGGATGTTAGGGGACCTGCGCTCCTTTAAACCCTTTAGGGATGGGGATGCCTCACAGGATGCTCAATAGGGTTTTTGTTTTGGAGGGCATCCTTGGCCAGTTTCCCCACCCTTTACCTTAATTTCATTTTGCAAGGCAGTGGGGCATTGAAGGGAGTTGTGTTTTTGGGGTTTGTTATCTGTTGGAAACTGCCCTTGCGGCCCAGTTTCGAAATGGGGGACCCAAACCTGCTTCAGAAAAGTCACATTTCATTTTGGGTCAACCAGGGTTTTCCCCCAATAACCGCAGCTCTCTACAAACTGGAGCACTCAGCAGCCCCAAATCAAACCCCCCCCACCACAAAGCTTAACTGTAGGAAAAACACACTTTTCTTTGTACTCCCACTTGGTTCTGACACACACATTTTGACACTACCCCAAAAAACCAAATTAAAATTTTTCCTTTTGGCTTAACAAACAAAAGGGGGTGTGAAAATCGGAGTCGTTGGAAATCGGAGTCCTTTAGTCATTTCCCATTTTGCAAGGAATCGGAGTTGGGGTCGGTAAAAAAAGGATCGACTCCCACTCCTTAAATATATAATAAATTGGCCAGTTAGTTCGATGCAAAGGCAAGAAGAATTGGGTCCGCCAGTGCTACTGCCCCCATATCTTCAGCCTCATCACATGGGGGAGTGTAATTAAGAATGGAGCGGCAAAGCACTGTCCGGGGGAAAAGATTCCGCCCCAAAATAGAAAAACAGAGCGACCAATTTCAGAAAAATTTTTTTCATTTCATATTTACAATTTTTTAAAAGTTTTATTGTTCGAAAGTTGGATCCGGAAAAATTTTTTTTACAAAAAAAAACAAAGGGGGAACATCTTTTGGACTTGTGATTTTCAGGCCCAATCTACCATCCACACACTTTTACATGAGACTCCCCATCATTTTATAGACAATCATCCGGCTAAACATAACTTTTTAAACCCGCAACTATTTTGCATCTACTTAGTTTTTGCAGATTCTTCTCATTTAACTGCATTGTTTCGTTTTTCCTGGGGTTTGGAAAATTTCAACCGTTCTCACTTCGCTAATAGCACCGGCAACACGCTTACACAGGCTGGAATAAAGGCCTTAAAAAAGGTGAAAAAAGCCTCAACTTCAATTCCCAAAAAGCGTTTGGGAAAGAGTTTGCAAAAAAGTAAGAAACATGGAAAATTGGAAACGGATGTTTGGGCGATGAGTGAAATCAAAAGACTGGCTCGAGGGGGGGAATGGAAAATCAAGGGGAAAAAAGGGATAAAGGGTGGAAGCGTAAGAACTGTCAGGTTCATGGAAGAAGCCTAGATAGGGGAGGGGGCACAGCAAAGATTTGGAGACTTTACCAGGTGGGATTGGTGACCTCAAGCTGAGCCTGATCCCACAAATAGTTTCTTTATGCACCGAGACTTTGGGGATTTAAAGGACAACAGTGCCACGGACAAAGACCCGAAGCAGACGTCAAAGAAGGAAAAGGGGCAAGACAAAGGTAAGTTACTGTATTGGCCTCCACATCCCCAGACCTCAACCCAAAACCAACATAAGGCTATGTTCACACGCTCTTTTGGGTGTATTTCCGGCATACTGCCTTAATACGCGGGAAATCGCCCCATAATTACGGTAACCCTGGCTCCAAAGAGAACTATGGATTAGCCTCCCTCCCCCTCGTACAATACAAACGATCTTTGGAACATACAAAGCAAAGCTTATTCGGTAAAAAATCCGGGGATCAGATTTTGGTAAAACATGCTTGAAGCTAATCCAGAGCCCAAAGGTTTCGGGCAAGCTGAAAGCAACTTTTTTGATTTTTAGGATAAAACATAAACAATGGTTGCATCTGCAGAACTAAGCAATGCAAAACAAAATAATTATTAAAAGATAGGTAAAAATTTTGTCTAAAAAGATGTAGCCCATGTTCAAACCGTAGTGGACGTAGATTGGAGCCTGAAAGTCAAAAGTAAAAACCCTTTTTTACCCTTTTTGTTTGTCAGTTCTGTTCTACCTAAATTTATTTGATTATTGTATCAAATATAAACAGTTTATGTTACCTTTTTTACTACATTAAAGTTATCACTTAAACATGCGCCGTGTATAGGATGGGAGTCGGATCGGATTTTTGGGAAATTGAGGAGGGGAGTCTGAGTCGGAGTCGGTGTCGGAAAATTGAGGAGCGGAGTGGGATTTTGGAGCGGACTTTGCAAACCGACTCCAAAACCCGATCAAAAACAGATAATCCATGCCTTAGTCTGCTTTTTCATCACAAACTGTTTCAGGCTTTTTTTTCTGCATCACTTTAGAAGAAACCTCCTTTGGACAACAGCCATGAAATCAATTTGAAGCATTTTTGGCGAGGGTCTTACACTGACGGCTGATTCCCCCACCCTTTTGCAGCAATTTCTCAGCTTCTGGCACACTCATCCCCTCTATTTTGAAAAGACAATCTCTGGATATAAACTCTGCCCATGGCACCCCCAAACTTTTTTTTTTGGCGAACCCTGACGAGGCTTTTCGAGTGGAACCGTCTTTTTAAACTGCTGTATGGCTTGGCCACCTTGCTAGAGCAGACTTTGTTTTTTTTAATCTTCAGACTTTTTGCCATGATGTTCAATTGAAAATTCTAATCATATGAGAAGGTGAGAGCGATAACACCAAAAATTTTAAAACAAATTTCCCACCACACCCCAGACCCTGTAACAAAAATGAGTCACATAACCCGGGGGAAAATGGGAAATTGGAACAAATTTTTCCATTTTTACTTAGGGGGGGACTCACTTTTGTTGCCATGGGTTAGACAAAGATGGGTGTGTGATGATTTTTTGAGAGCACACCAAATTTTTCACTGTAAAAACCTCTTCACACGGGTTATTTTGGCGCTATTTTTTAGCCGAACTGCGCGCCATATTTGCGCTGGAATCCGTCCCATTTTATTTTAGGGAATCCACATTTTTTCAAGAGAACTTGGATTTCGCCTCTTCTCCCCCTCGGGGAATACGCAGGGGGGAAGAAATGACATACCATTTTTAACGGCGTTTTACGCCCTGAATAATTATGGGCTAGGGCCGGCAACTCCACGGGGAGCCGGCGTAATTGCGGCGAAATCCATCCCTGCAATTAGTCGGGGAAAAAACCATGGAAAAATTGCCCTTATACCAAAATGTACACACTACATATTTAAAAAATGTAGGGTTGTCTCAAATTTTTTGGGGATACTGTATAAAGGATATTTTACGGAAAAAAACTAACATCTCCCAACCCCCTGCTGTTGTTCTCTATAACACTCACTCCCAATAAACTGTGACCATCTGTTAAATTATATTGGCTGATAAAATTCAAAGTCATATATTAGTGAAAGGAAATGTTTCCCAACAAATCAGATGAGACAATGAGCCATGTGCTTGTCCTATTTACTAAATATATTATTATATATTACTACCAAAGTGTCCCTGGTTCCATGTTTAATACACAATGGCCTGTGACAGAAGAAATTGGCTAGAATATGTCAATAAGCACAAATCATAAGTCCAGTAAAAGCATCTATAACACCATTTTTCTTTGCATTTGGCAGGCTGTCTGATAATAACCAAGCTGGAAATTAGAATTACGATCTCAGAATAAGCAAAACTGATTTAATTATTAGCACAAATGAAAGTGGATGGAAACTAGTATACATTAGGCTTCCATACTGTAATATAAGGCCATAAAGGAAGGGAAAATGAGGGAAAGGGGCAGGGATAAGATGCCAATATATAAATATATATATTAGGCCCTACCGCCCAATACGACCAAACCTCACCAGCTTTTCGGGGCTCCTATACCTTGCTATTTTACAAGTTTTAAATATTTTATAACATATAGGGACTTCAACTTTACCAAACCTTTTTTCCAAAAATTGGGAAGGGGGAGGCATGAAACCCCACATTCTCACAAAATACTGACGTTTTTTCTAATGCTTTTTCACAAAACTTACAAAAAAGAACAGGGGGTCTTAGTAACTTTTTGACAAAACGTATTTGCCCACTTGCCACTTCAAGGCACCTCTAATAAAGTGGGTCCCTACTACTCTAAATGGGGCATACACTGCATGGCAAGCCACAACCACCGCAGCAAAAAAACCACACAGAAGAGGGACACAGCCCAGTGGCCCAACAGCACCACTGCTGCCTGACCTAGCACCCTGGCTATCCTTTTTAGCCTTTGTAGCCTTTTTATATATAATTCATGAATTTATTTTCTGTTTTATGCAGAGGATCAGGTGTTGATCCAAGAACATATATATGCATTATATTTAAGTTTATTGTATTCAAAAATAATTTGGGGGATATTTTATTAAAAGAGCAAACAAAAAAAAATATTTCTAAAATGACAAAATGGGGTGTTTTGAACTTTTAATACTTTGAGATTTACTTGATAGTTTAAAAACTTTTAGTCGCCACACCCCCAAGATATTAAATCACAATTGTATGTACTTTGTTCTCCAAATGTAATATATTGCAGAATAGTAAATGCAAGTAGAAATCCAGCTCACCTGCATCATTCCAGGAATGCATAGAAGGTGTGTGAAATGACTAGAGATGGGCGAATTTCTCAAAATTCGGTTCGCTCACTTCGCCGAATTTCCCTCCCGACCATAAATAAACTACGTTCTGAATTACTTCGGGACGAATCACGTTACAAAACCATCTATTTCCAGGCTGCACAGAGCCTGCAGGGTGCTGTAGAACGTTGTGCCCTGCTTAAATATGCAGGGGAGCTGTGTTTTGGGGTCTTCATACAATGTTGTGTTTTTCGTATGACCATGCACATGACGGCCGCGCTATTAGAATCGCTCACCTCTAAAATTCCCTGGGGCACTTAAGAGGCAAAACTGACCAAAAACTGAAGCGGGAATGTAGCCTGATAAAGTCATGCCACGAAAGCAGGAAAAAAACAAGCTGAGAGCTCAGTTGGTCAACATTGTGACTGAGTGTGGAGTTGACGGCGACAGCCACAACAGCAGCATGAGGTCAGACAGTGTCACAATGACATTCTGGAGGTGGCAAAAAACATGAGTAGCCACAGAGTGGCACAATGACAACAGTATGGAGGTCACGGTCAGCAGCCACAGCAGCATATGATGGTTCAGACCGTGGCACATGACATTCTGGAGGTGTAAATAAACTGAGTAGTCCACAGAGTGGCACAATGACACCGTGTGGAGTTGCAACGGCGCAGCAGCCATGAGTCAGATACAGTGCACAATGACATACTGGGGGAAAAAAAAAATAAAGGTGGCAAAACAGGAGTAGGCCACGAGTGGCACAAATGTACAGAGAGTGGAGGTGACGGCGGGCCAGCAGCATGAGTCCAGACAGAGCACAATGAACATTCTGGAGGTGGCGAAAAAACTGGAGTAGGCCACAGATGTGGCACAATGACAGAGAGTGGAGGTTGACGGCGGCAGGAGCAACACATGGAGTCAGAGAGTGGCACAATGACACAGTGTGGAGGGCAACGGCAAAGCAGCTCACAGCAGCAGCATGAGGTCCAACAGTGGCACAATGCAGAGTGTGGAGGTGGGTGGCAAAACCATCACCTGGTAAAGAAGTTGGTGGCAGATGGAGAAACTGTCAGCAGAAGTGTGGCCATCAGGCGGGTGGCGGCATCAGAATAGTGGCTGAGGCAGGAATGTTGAACCCAGACTCATTTCTCACAATTGGGGGTGAGGCGTCCATGCTTGATTGTAACCTGATGCCTAAGGCACTGGTGTGTGGAAATCTGGCGATCCACTCCTGATTCATCCTTGACAAAGGTCAGTCGTTCCACATTTCCCTGGTGGACAAGCGAGTTCTCCTTGGGTAACGATGGCCCCGCCGCACTGAACACCCACTCGATGCCACACTATCTTGCCGGCGGCAGGACAGCTTCTCCACTGCAAACTTCGGTGCAATTTGCGGCCACACATCCATTTTGGCTTCCCATTAGTCCAGCGGATCTCTAACTGGGGTGGCAGAGTGCTGTCGCAAGTAGGCCACCACCTGTTTGGTTCAGCGGTCCTGCTCCAGGACCTGCTCCTGCTGATGCTGCGACTGCCCCCTCTCTAGGAGGCGGGTGAAGGAAGCAGCTCATCAGTGACTCCCAGACTTAGGTTGCTGCTGAAGGAGCTGGTACTGCTCTGACCCCCCCCCCTCCCACCTTCCCCCAGCAGCCGCGGCAGTAGTACGAGAGCGCTGAAGAACCCCCCGTCAGAAGACCTTGTCATAGGAGACGATGGCCGCACTAGTCAGCGGCCAACTGACTGCTGGAGTATTTCTCTATATAATTTGAAGTTTGTCTCCCTCTCAATAGCTGGGGAAAAATGCTCCCAGTTTGGACCGTAAGCGAGGGTCCAATATGGTTAGATCCAGACGTCATCCCTCCTGCGGAAGCAGACTATTCGCTGTCACTAGCCAGGCAAATCAGCATGCTGCGTGCCACTGCACAAAGTGTCTCCGAGGGTCCACCGCCTCCATCTGCACTGTATACTGCCACGGTGCTTGCGGGTCATCTGCTCGGTCTTCCCTCAATCTCCATCTACCATCCTCCAGCTACTCCAGCTCCTCCTCCTCTTGTCACCTGGGTAGAAAATCCACATCATTACACAGACAATGCTTCTGCTTCCAATGTCCTCCTCCTCCTCCTACCTCCTCCTCCTCCATTTCATCCCCACTGACTCATGTGGCCATGCGAGATGTAGCCACGTCTCCAGTCCCCTGCCATACAGATTTTACAGCATCAGTCCCAGACATGAAGCAGTTGGTAATGACTTATTCATTCCCGTAGTCCTGGCGACTGACAAATAACGTACCCTTCGATGGCCCTCGTACACACGGCAGGTGTCCACGCATGAGCTGCCACTGGCTGACATCAGAAGATTACACAGGGGAGCACCCGCCAAACTCTCCTCAGACGCCTTTAAAGGATCACTCACCCTAAAATCGTTAATGGCCTTTCTCTGTTCATACAGTCGTCCAACATGTGCCAGCTGGATCCAACGGGTGGAAACATCGCATATCAGAGTGTGTTTGGGGAGGCTGTTCTGCGCATGAACTCGAATGGAGGGTGTTCCTGGCTTTGTAGGAATGGATGAAGTGCATGCACAGTTTCCTGGCCATTTTCAGAATCTTCGAAGATCGGTGGAAGACTTCAGGAACCTTTTCACAACCAGATTGAACACGTGCCCATGCAGGCGCATGGACCACCTCCCGGTGCAGCACGGACACCATGTTACTCCCATTGTCCGTCACCATGGTTCCGAATTGCAGTTGGCGGAGAAAGCCACACATCGATTTCTTGCTGCATGACGCGAAGCAGTTCCTCCCTGTGTGACTTCGTTCGCCGAGGCAAGCCAGGTGTAGAAACTGCATGACACCGCTGTGCCCTACACATGTGGTATGATGGAGCAGTACTTGTGGAGGCTGAGATGGTGGTGGTGGTGGAGGGAGGAGGCGGACATTGGCAGAGAGCCGCAGTTTGACAACGTGGAGAGAAAGCGGCGTCTCCTGTCCAAGTTGTTGGTGTGCTGGGCCGAAGCACATTCACCCAGTGGGCCGTAAAGGACATGTACTGGCCCGACTAGTACAGCTCCATCCGCGCTGCCGTGCACCTTGGAACAAACCGATAAGCTCAAGGACTGGCCCACCTTCTGATTCTACATATTTATGAAGTGCTGGTACTGCCTTTTGGAAAAGAAATTACGGCTTGGAACTCTCCATCTCGGCTCGGCACAAGCCATTAGTTCTCTGAACGGTGCAGAGTCCACCATTTGGAAAGGGAGGGACTGCAGCACCAACAACTTGGACAGGAGCACGGTCAGCTTCTGCACCTTAGGATGGTTGGACGCATACTGTTGTCTCTTTGCAATCGCCTCGCTGAACGACTGCTGGCGCCATGAGTAGCAGAGGAGCAGAGCATCTGGACTCGGGAGATGATGTCAAAGAGAAACAGCTCCCTTCTGCAGAGGTGGTGGAGCCTTGACTGGCTGCAATGGCATGCGTGCCACTGGGCGCTGCTGCTGCTGCTGTTGCTGCGGCGGCAGGATGGACCACCACATCTGAGCCACGTTTCTCCCAGGCCACCGGATGGTGACGCTGCATGTGTTGACGCAGGGCCGTGGTGCCAACGTTAGCTCCCTGGCCACGCTTCACTTTCTGCCTACAGATTCTACATATACCCATAATCGGCTCCCTCCGTGTCTTAGCAAAGAACTGCCACACCGCCGAGTATCGATTTTACCACCAACACTCCGCACTGAGTGACTACTGCCGCCGCTGCCTCGCTGAGCCCCTGTGCCGCTACTTTCTTGGACCTGCGAAGCGGGTTTTTTACCCTGTGGCCGCTTGGCTCCCGACCTCACACTGCTGCTACCCTGCTGACTCACAGCCACACAACCCACTTGCTGGCTGCGCCGCTGCCTGACGCGCAAGCTGACGCCCTCTTCTCCGGACGATGATGAAGCCTTGCCTGACCCGGGTCCCAAGTGCGTCGGCTACATCATCATCTATTTGTGTTTCATCGTCACTAGCTGTCCTCATCACCGGTCCTTGGATGCAGAGGCTGACCCCTCACAACATGACCTCCCATGCCACTCTCAACATCATCTTTGCCGCCTACTGCAAGAAGCAGGGATATTGGCCCCATTTCTTCGCTGCAAATAGCTGCTGACTGCCCTCTTCAAATTGTTCATCCTCGCTATATATGGCGCTGAGCCCAGACCACATAGTAGATCTCTGGCTGAGGGAACCGATGGGACAGAGGCGGGTTTGAGGACAGGTGAGGGCCGCTGACCGCTCCCGGGCCATGCCAACTATGGTTGTGTCCTGACTTCCCACCGACTCTTGCTGGGGTTGTCAGATGTCATCTGGGAGGAAGTGGATGACCTAGTCAACCAATCAAGACCATTGGGTTGCTGAACAACACACGGACGCTAGATGACAGCGGCAGTTGTGGCCTCACCGAGTGACCCCTGCTGCGACGTCCCCTTGCTGTGCTGCGACCTGGGCCTTGAATGTTTGTGCCTCTGCCACTCGCAGGTGAAGAGCCTGCCACCTCTCTGTCTGACATACTGTTTGTTCTAAAATGTACAGACACTGTTTGATGAAGATATCTGTATATGATAAATACACACCCTGTAATTGACTCCAAATGAACCCACTAGAAGCTTGGTAACCCTTGGATATAAATTGCGCTCCCCACATGGGCAGGAAAAATTGACTGTATGTGCCGTTTAAAAACTCTGTGTATTTTACTGAATATAAAAGCACAAACAGGCTTAATTAACCTTCGATATGAATTATGCTACAGAATTTCTTCTGTGGCGGTGAAAAACAAAGTTCTTTATACTGAGTACAACTGCAAACAAGCTTAATTAACCCTGGATGTAAATTGCGCAAAAAAATGAGCAGCCACAAACTACTAGCTTTGTAGCTGTTACAATGGCGTGTTTTTACGCTACACAACAAGAGAAAAAATTTTAATTAAACTTCGCTTGTGAATTAATCTACAGGAAAAATTTATTTTTTGGGTGAAAAAACGGTTTATTTTAGTCACCACAGCAGAAAAACAACGCTTAATTAACCCTGGATGTAAATTGCGCCAAACAATTGAGCAACCACAAACTACGAGCTTTGTAGCGTTGTTACAATGGCGTGTTTTTTACGCTACACAACAAGAGAAAATATTGTAATAACCTTCGCTTGTGAATTAGGCTACACGGAAAAAATTTATTTTTTGGCGGTGAAAGACGGTTTATTTTAGTCACACAGCAGAAAAACAAACGTTAATTAACCCCTGGATGTAAATTGTGTCAAACTCAATTGAGCACCACAAACTTACTAGCTTTGTAGCGTGATACTATGGCCGTGTTTGTTTACGCTACACAAACCAAGCAGAAAAAATTGTAATTAAACCTTCGCTTGTAGAATTATGCTACAGGAAAAATGTCTTTTTTTTGGCGGGTATAATATATATTTCCCCCCCCCCCCCCGTGGGGGCTGACAAGACGGTTTTATTTTAGTCACCACAGCAGAAAAATAAGGCTTAATCTAACCCCTGGTGCAAATTGCGACTAAACAATTGAAGCAACTACAAATACTAGACTTTGTAGCGTGTTACAATGGCGTGTTTTTACAGCTACACATCAAGAGGAAAAAATTGTAATTATCTTAACTTGTGAATTAGGCTACAGGAAAATTGAATTTTCTTGGCGGGTGAAAAAGTCGTGTATTTAGACACCACAGCAGAACAAACGCTTAATTAACCTGGATGTAAAATTGCGCATAAACAATTGAGAAACCAAAAACTACGAGCTTTGTAGCGTAGTTACAATGGCGTGTTTTTTACGCAACCAAAACACGAGACACAAAAATTGTAATTAACCTTCTCTTGTGAATTATTGATAACAAGGAAAAAATGTCTTTTTGGCGGTGAAAAAGACGGTTTTTATTTTAGTCACCACAGCAGAAAAGCAATGCTTAATTAACCCCTGGATGTAAATTGCGCCAAACAATTGAGCAACCACAAACTATGAGTTGTAGCGTGTTACAATTGGCGTGTTTTCTGCGCTACACAAGCAAGAGAACAAAATTGTAATTAACGTTCGCTTGTTGAATTATGCTACAGGAAAAATTTTCTTTTTTGGCCGGTGAAGACGGTTTATTTTAGTAATCAACAGCAGGTCAAAACATGCTTAATTAACCCCTGGATTGTAAATGCGCCACAACAATTGAGCTACCACATACTACGAGCTTCGTAGCGTGTTACATGGCGTGTTTTTTTAGCTGCACAACAGAGAAAAAAATTGTAATTAACCCTTAACTTGGTGAATTAAGCTACAGGTAAAAATGTCTTTTTGGCGGTGAAATTAACGTTTTCTTTTAGTCACCACAACAGAAGAACAACGCTTAATTAACCCGTGGATGTTTGTAAATTGCGCAAAAAGAATTGGGCAATCCAAAAATTGAAGTGGTATTTGTATTGTAAAAATGCTGTTTCTTAATGTATGACAAACTTGGAAACACGCGCTTAGATCCCCTTGGATATTCAATTTGCTGTGAGCAGAATCGCATTAAAATGTATATGAATGCTGCATCAGACGAACACTAGTGATAGAGATGATAGTACATAAAGATATCATACGATAATATTAAGAGTGTCCGATAAAAAGAGATAGAGAAAATAGATGAAAGAGAGAAGATCGCTATGAGATAGAAGTCTGAGAGAGATATAATACCCTCCTCTCAATATATATAGTGCAGGAGAGGAGATATAAATTAGAGAGACTGCGCACAAGAGAGATAGATAGTCAGAGAGAGACTAGACAAAGCCGTCTCGGCAGCATCTTCCCTAATCAGTACAGTGAGAGGAGTGTGGGCTCCCAGCGTCGCGCCTGGACTTATATAGTCCCGGTGACGTTCACAGAATCCCCCCGGGGTCTCTGATTGGCTTCATCTCTGCAAATGTCATGCAGGCTATGCCCTTCTTCCTCCCAGAGTGTTTTGCCCCATGTATACGCCATGTGCTCGCAGCCATTTTATCAATCAAAAGCAAAACTTCTTCACCTGAATTACCCCAAACTTCGACTTCGTTCAGAACCGAAGTTTTCCTGAAATTCTAAACGAATTCCACTTCGTTAGAATCAATTCGCCCATCTCTAGCTATAATGCTTTCTTGAGCTCATTTATTGTACAATTTGTTTGCCTTTTTCCATGATATACAGTAATAGGCTTTATTATATGTTATTTTTACACGAGGATTTTTTTTCAATGAGGGAATATAGGTTTTTTGGGGGGTGATTTCCCTTGTAATTGGGGCTAGTATCTTAACCACAGTTATAGAGGAAATCCAGGGAAAATACATCCCCTGTACTAACTGCAGAGCTGATCTGGGTCTCACAAGCAGGGCAGCTCATTCAATTACTGGGCCCGTCGCCGGCAGCAGGAAGCCAAGCTTCTTGTCTGTCCATGTCTACAGTGCTCATTTAGCGCTGTATACACAGCGATCAAGAAGTCAGGGATGGTAATAAACCATTAATAACAAAAAATAGATCGCTCACCATATAATATGTAACAGCATGATTGTATTCCAATGCCGGTGCTAGGAAAAATCCATTTTAGCAGGAGGATAGTATTACCAGGTAGTAGTAGTAGATCCAGCACAACAGTAAAAAATTAAAAAATTTATTGCAAAATCCCATAAAAACAGTTCATGCTATAAAAGCAAAACAGACATGAACGTTGATTGCCTCAGGATGTGCTTTTATAGTATGAACTGTTTTTATGGGATTTTGCATTAAATTTAGAAATTTTTACCGATTTGCTGGATCTGCTGCTACCGTGGTAATAAACCATTCCTGTCTTCTCAGTGGAGAGCTCAGCTGTTTCTAATAGCCCATTCTCAACCCGTGCAGCTGTACAATTATTGGTGCATTAGAGTTCTTTATAACATCTGTTTGGAGTGTGTGTATTTATCTTGTAGACATTAAGCTACATTTTCCTTAAACTTGGGTAAACATTTATTTTCTTGCCCTTGTTCTATATCTTAATCTCTTTGCATCCCAAAACACAGCAAATGTTAGTTGGAGCCACCTCCTCAGTTACCCAACTCTGGATGTTTCCTTTTATTTGCATGAATTTACCAGTGAACGACAGGGTACTTCCCTCTTTGTTTTATTATATTTTGGAGACATTTTTAATGTACCTTTATTCCACCTGATTATTTTGTCCCACTAGGGAATTTGGAACAGCAATCATTTGATTGCTTACATAATGCTTTGGACAATATAGGCAGTGATGCTATTAGGTCATGCCAAAGTCAAATTCTTGTTACAGACTTAGGGGTCTTTACTAGATCCCAGGTAGTTATTGTAACCCTTTAACACATGTGGTTAAGTTGCAGGGTGCCAAATTAGGGCCAATCATAATATTAAAGGAATTTTGATACCGGACAAGGAGTGTAAGGTCTTTCTTTTCACCATTGCCTTCCATATATGCTCTAATACTGGAATTTGAGCGGGTGTCTGGATTTAAAATGGAAGCCCTTCCTATAAATATTTTTCCATCAGACCTAGCACTTCTTAAATCAAATGATTCTTTCCGGTGGCAAGTGGATTACCTTAAAATAACTTGGGTCCAAACTTACAACAATAAAATTGTTTTTTTATTTGAGGCTAACTCTTTTTTTGTGAAATTAAGGTTCTTTTGTCTAAATGACACTCACAACCTCTTACAAATTTTTTGAAGAATAAATATGGTTTAAATTTAAATATCTCAGCCAAATTATTATATTTCTTTGTAACACTGCCTGTGTCGGTCCCCCTCTCTGCTTTGCAATGCTTTTTTTTGTTTAGGGGTTAGGGCACCACGTATTGGTAAAAAGGTTCTTATGAGGAGTAAAGTGCTTTGGGGGG
>JAODAL010034801.1:0-43763 GCA_025379985.1 Phyllomedusa bahiana | reverse complement strand
TTTGGGTTGGGTTTTGGTTGGTTGCTCTTTTGTGGGTGTTTGGTCTCAGTTTTTTTAATTGTTGGGGTTTTTATGGCTCATGCTGCTCAGTTGTGGGTGTTTGGTTCAAGCGCCCCCAGTTTGTGGTGTTTGGTCCCAGTTTTTCATTTTGGGGGGTTTTTATGGCCAGGTGTCAGTTTTGGTGTTATGGTCCAGGGGTTATTGTGGGTGTTTTGGGGGTCTTTTTTTATGGCCCCAGTCTCCTTCTTGTGGGTGTTTTATGGTCCCGAGCGCTCATTTGGGTTTAGGGGTCCATCTGCCATTTTGTTTGTAAACTGCTCATTTGGGTTTAGGGTCCCACCCCCTGCTCATTTTGGTGTTATGGTCCAGTGGCTCAGTTTTGTGTTTATGGTCCTTTTGCCATTTGGGGGTGTTATTGTCCCAGGCGCTTTTATTGGGGTTTATGGTCTACGTCTCTATTGTTGGGGTGTTATGGCCCAAAGTGCTGATCAGTTGTGGGTGTTTTGGTCCAGGCGCTAGTTTTTTGGTTTAGGTCTCAGGATGTTTTATTGTGGGTGTTATGGTCCCGTGTCTTCCATTTTTGGTTTTAGGGCCCCGTGCGCTCAGTTTTGGGGTTATGGTCTCATGCGCTCAGTTGTGGGGTTTTGGTTTCCCTAAATTGCTGCTCAGTTGGGGGGTGTTAGGGTCTCCGGCTCTCAAGTTGTGGTGTTATGGTCCAGGCTGCTCAGTTTTGGGGGTTTTTTTATGGTCCCAGTGCGCTCAGTTGTGGGTTTATGGCTAGGCGCTCATTTTTGGGTGTTAGGTCCAGTGCTTCAGTTTGGGTGTTTTTTTTATTGCTGTCTTTTTTGGGGTTTATGTTCCCCCAGTGCCTCAGTTGGGGGTGTTATTTTTCCAGTCCCTTTCATTTGGGGGTTTATGGTCCCCGGGCTGCTCATTTTGTTGGGTGTTAGGCCCTAACCCCGTAGTTGGGGTTTTTTGGTTCGAGCCTCTTTTTTTGGGGTGTTATGGTCTCAGTTTTTTTTTCATTTTGTGGGTGTTATGGTCTCCCCCTGCTCGGTTGTGGGTGTTAGGGTCCAGGGTGTCAGTTTGGGGTTGTTATGGTCTCAGGTTCCCATTGGGTGGTGTTAGGGGTCCCAGTGTTGCTCGGTTTTGGGGGTTTTTGGGTCTCAGTAGCTCATTTGGGGGGTTGTTTTGGTCCCAGTGCTTGCCATTTGGGGGTGTTGGGGGTCCCATGCTTTTCAGTTGTTGGGTGTTTATGGCCCCAAGCCTTTGCTCAGTTTGGGTGTTAGGGCCCCCAAGGGCTGCTCATTTTTGGTGTTAGGGTCCAGTCCCTGCCAGTTTTGGGTGTATGGTCCCACCTCCCTCAGTTGGGGGTTTTAAAGGTCCCTGCGGCTCATTGGGGGTTTTTAAAGGTCTCAGTGCTGCCCCATTTTTTTTTTGGTTATGGTCCCAGTGCTGCTCGGGTTTGGGGTGTTAGGTCCCCTCGCGTTTTTTTTGTTTGGTGGTTTTAATGGCTCATGCTGCTCGTTGTGGGTGTTATGGCCCTCACCTGCCCCAGTTTTGGGGTTTTAAAGGGTCCCAGTGCGGTCATTTTTGTGGTGAAAGGGTCTCAGTGCTGCTCAGTTGGGGGGTTTTTAGGGTCTAAAGTGCTGCTCATTTTGGGTGTTGGGGGTCCCATGCGCCAGTTGTGGGTTTTTAAGGGCCCCTTTCGTTTCGGGTTTTTTGGGTGTTAGGGGGTCTCATTGCGGCTCAGTTTTTGGGTTTTAAATTCTCAGTGGGGCTCATTTGGGGTGTTTGGTCTCAGCGCTGCTCTTGTTTTTTGGGTGGGTTTTATGGTCTCAGCGCTCCTCATTTTGGGGGGTTATGGTCCCAGTGGCTCATTTTGGGGGTTTTAAATGGTCTCACCGCTAAAATTGTGGGTGTTTTTGGCCCCACCTGCTCATTTTTGGGGTTTTTTAGGGGTCTCAGGGGTGCTAAATTGTGGGTGTTATGGCCCAGTTTTTGCTAAAAAGTTGTGGGTGTTATGGTCTCATTCCGTAAATTTTGGGTTTTATGGTCCCCCGTGCTGCCCCAGTTTGTGGGGTTTTTTGGTCCCACCCGGGGTTCTTTTTGGGGGGTTGTTATGGTCCCATTTCCTTTCATTGGGGTGTTATGGTCCAGTGCTGCTCAATTGTGGTGTTTATGTGCCCTCAAGGTTCATTTTTGGGGGGTTTTTTATGATCCCCAGTGCTCTCAGTTGTGGGTGTTAGGGCCCTCAGGTTTCTCAGTTTTTTGGGGGGGTTTATGGTCCATTTCCTGCTCATTTTTGGTGGTGTTAGGGGTCCCAGCCTTTCCTCATTTGTGGGTGTTATGGTCCCAGCGCTGCTCGGTGTGGTGTTTGGCCCAGGCTGCTAAAATTTTGGGTTTTTATGGGCTCAGTGCTTGCTCATTGGGGTGGTTTATGTTTCCCGGGTGCTTGCTCAATTTTTGGGTGTTTTTGGTCCCAGGCAACCTAAAGTTGTGGGGGGTTATGGCCCAGTGTTGGCTCATTGGGGGAAGTTTTTTGGCCCAGCCTGCTCAGTTTTTGGGTGTTATGGTCCCAATTGCCCCCATTTTGTGGTTTTATGGTTTCCGTCTGCTCGGGTTGTTGGGGTTTATGGTCTAAATTTTGGCTCGTTGGGGGTGTTATGGTCCACCCGGGGCTCAGTTTTTGGGTGTTATGGGTCCCAGTGCTGCTCAGGGTGGGTGAAAAAGGGCCCCAAAGTGCCATTTCAGTTTTGGTGTTATGGTCCCCGCTGCCGGGTTTGTGGGTGAAAATTTTGGTCCATGTCGGGGCTCGGGTTGGGGTTTTGGGGGGTCCATGCCCTCAGTGTGGTTTTTTAATGGTCCCAGGCTGCTCATTTTTTGTGGGGTGTTTTTGTCCCAGGGGTTGTTTAAAATTGTGGGTGTTTTGGTCCCATTGCTGCTCAGTTTGTGGTGTTATGGTCCAATTTAAACCCTTCAGTTTTTTTTGGGTGGTTAAGGTTTTCTCAGGGGGTTGGGCCCCATTTGGGAAAGGGTGTTATGGTCTCAGCTGCTCTTTTGGGGTTTATGGTCTAAAGGTGCTCCTTTTGGGGGGTGTTTTATTTTCTCATGCTGCCCCAGTTTTAGGGTTTTTATGGTCTCAGTCTGCTCATTTTTGGGGGGTTTTTATGGCCCCTCAGTGTTGCTAAATTTGGGGGTGTTAGGGTTCCCAGCCCTGCTCATTTGTGGTGTTTTGGCCCTCGGGTTTTGGGGCTCAGTTGTGGGGTTTAAAAGCCCTCGGGCCAGCTCCAGTTTTGGGGTTTAAATCCCCAAAGGCGCTCGGGTTTGGGGTTTTAAATGGTTTTAACGGGGCCCCCTGCTCATATTTTGGGGGGGTTAAATTTATTTCCCAGTTTTGCTCAGTTTTGGTGTTAGGGTCTCAGCTGCTCATTTTTGTGGGGGTTATGGTCCCCGGTTGCCAAAAAATTTTGTTAAAATTTAGTAGGGGTTTTTGGTTAGGGGTTCTCAGGGGGTTAAAGCCTCAGGGATCCAGTTTTGGGGTTTTTAAAAGGTCCCAGTGCTGCTCAGTTTGGGGTTTTAAATGGTCTCAGTGCGCTCAGTTGTGGTGTTAGGGTCCCCGGTGTTGCTCAGTTGTGGTTTTTAAATGGTCTCAGGTTTGCTGGGGTTTTTTATTTTGGGGGATTGTGGGGTTAGGGTTCCCATTTCGTTTATTTGTGGGTTTTAAAGGTCTCGTGCTCTAAAAGTGTGGGGTTTATGGTCTCATTTTCTCATTTGGGGGGTGTTTTTGGCCCCAAACCCCCCTGCTCAGTTTGGGGGTGTTATGGTCCCTAACCTGGCTCAGTTTGGGGTTTTTATGGCCTCAGTGCTGCCAAATTTGGGGGTTTTAAAGGGGTTCCCAGGCCCCCTCAGTTGTGGTGTTATGGTCTCAAGCGGGGGTTTAGGCCCGGGCCAAAAAATTTGGGGGTGTTATGGTCCCAAGTGCTGTTTCAGTTGGGGGGTGTTTTTGTCCCCCGGGGGCTCCCTCATTGTGGGTTCCATGGTCCAGGGGCTGCTAAATTGGGGGGTTAAAAGGTCCCAGTGCTCCCATTTTGGGGGTTTTTAAAATTGGTCCCGGTCCTTCTTTTTGGGGTGTTATGGTCCCGTCGCTCCGTTTGGGGGGGGGTTGTGTTATGGTCCCAGCGCTGCTCAGTTGTAGGTGTTTGGTTTCCCAGACGCTCTGCTCAGGTTGGTGGGTGTTATGGTTCTCCAGTTGCTGCCTCTGGTTGTGCGGTGTTATGGTCTCTGTCCGCGCTCTGTTGTGGGTGTTATGGACTTCAAGTTGCTGCTCGTTGTGGGTGTTATGGTCTCAAGTGTTGCTCGTTGTGGGTCGTGTGTATGGATCTCGTGTTGCTCAGGTTTGTGGGTGTTCATGTCTCAAGTGCTGCTCCAGTTTGTGGGTGGTTATGGGTCTTCAGTGCTGCTCAGGTTTGTGGGTGTTTGGGTTCAGCTGGCTGATAGTTGTGGGTAGTTTATTGGTTCCCAGTGCTGCTCAGTTGTGGGTGTTATGGTCCCAGTGCTGCTCAGTTGTGGGTGTTATGGTCTCAGTGTTGCTCAGTTGTGGGTGTTATGGTCTCAGTGCTAGCTTCAGGTTTTTTTTGTGGGTGTTATGGTCTCAGCGATGCTCAGTTGTGGGTGTTTTTTGGTCTCCAGTTGCTTGCCTCAGTTGTGGGTTTTGTTTGGTCTCTCAGGTGCGCTCAGTTGTGGTGTTACTGGGTCTCCGTGCTGCTCTGTTGGGGTGTTATGGTTTCAGTGGCTGCTAAGTTGTGGGTGTTATGGTCTCAGTGCGCTAAGTTTGGTGGGTGTTATGGTCCAGTTGATTTGATCAGTTGGTAGGGTGTTTGTTATTTGGGTTTCTCAGTCCTGCTCAAGTTGGGGGTGTTATGGTCCAGCGCTGCGCAGTTTGTGGGCGTTGTTTTGGTCTCGTTGCTGCTCGTTGTGGGTGTTATGTGTTTTCCGTGTGCTCATTTGTGGGCGTTGTTATTGGTCTCAGCGCTGCTCAGTTGTGGGTGTTATGGCCTCTGTGCTTCCCTCAGTTGTGGGTGTTTATGGTCCAGTGCTTGCTCAAGTTGTGGTGTTATGGTCCCAGTGCTGCTCAGTTGTGGGTGTTCTGTTATGGTCTCACAGCGTCTGCTCAGTCTGTGGGGGTTATGGTCCCAGCGCTGCTCAGTTGTGGGTGTTATGGTCTCCGTGCTGCGAGTTGTGGGTGGTATGGTATCAGCGCTGCTTCCAGGTTGTGGGTGTTATCGGTTCAGTGCCGCTCAGATGTGGGTGTTTTGGTCTCCAGCGCTTGCTCAGTTGTGGGTGTTATTGGTACTCAGTTGTTTGCTCAGTTTTGGGTGGTATGGTCTCTGTGCTGCTCAGTTGTGGGTGTTATGGTCCCAGCGCTGCTCAGTTGTGGGTGTTTGTTTGGGTCTCAGTTGCTCCTTCAGTTGGGGTTTTATGGTACCAGCGGCTCCCTCAGTTTAGTGGGTGGGGATTATGGTTCCCCAGCGTCCATCAGTTGTGGGTGTTATGGTCTCAGTGCGCTCAGTTGTGGGTGTTATGTCCTGTTGTTTGCTTCGTTGTGGGTGTTATGGTCCAAGTGCTGCTCAAGTTGTGGGTGTTGTTATGGTTCTCTAGTGTGCACGTTGTGGGTTGTTTACTGGGTCCCAGGCGCTCTCAGTTGTGGGTGTTATGGTCCCAGCGTTGCTCAGTTGTGGGTGTTATGGTCTCAGCGCTGCTCAGTTGTGCGGTGTTTATGGTTCTCAGTGGATGCTAAGGTGTGGGTGGTTTATGGTCTCAGCGCTGGCCTCAGTGTGGGTTGGTTATGGTCCAACGTGGGCCGTAGGCCCTCATTTTGTTGGGGTGTTATGGTCCCAGTGCTGCTCAGTTGTGGGTTGGTTAATGGTCTACAGTGGCTTGCTCAGTTGTGGGTGTTATGGTCCCAGTGCGCAAAGTTGTGGGTGTTTGTTATGGGGTCCCAGCGACTGCTCAGGTTGTGGGTGTTATGGGTTCCCAGTTCTTGGCTCAGATGTGGGGGTTATTTGGTCTCAGGCTTGCTCAGGTTGTGGGTGTTTTGGTCTAAGTGTGCTCATTTCTGTGGGTGTTATGGTCCCAGTGCTGCTCAGTTCAGTTGTGGGTGTTATGGTCTCAGCGCTGCTCAGTTGTGGGTGTTATGGTCTCAGTGCTGCTCAGTTGTGGGTGTTATGGTCTCAGCGCTGCTCAGTTGTGGGTGTTATGGTCTCAGTGCTGCTCAGTTGTGGGTGTTATGGTCTCAGTGCTGCTCAGTTGTGGGTGTTATGGTCCCAGCGCTGCTCAGTTGTGGGTGTTATGGTCTCAGCGCTGCTCAGTTGTGGGTGTTATGGTCTCAGTGCTGCTCAGTTGTGGGTGTTATGGTCTCAGTGCTGCTCAGTTGTGGGTGTTATGGTCTCAGTGCTGCTCAGTTGTGGGTGTTATGGTCTCAGTGCTGCTCAGTTGTGGGTGTTATGGTCTCAGTGCTGCTCAGTTGTGGGTGTTATGGTCTCAGCATTGCTTGCTCAGTTGTTGGGTGTTATTGGTCTCAGTGCTGGGCTCCGTTGTGGGGTGTTTCATGGTCTCAGTTGCTTCGCTCAGTTGTGGGTTGTTAATTGTCCAGTGCTGCTCATCCAGTTGTGGGGTGGTTATAGGTCTAAGTGTTTGCTCAGTTGTGGGTGTTATGGTCTCAGTGCTGCTCAGTTGTGGGTGTTATGGTCTCAGTGCTGCTCTGTTGTGGGTGTTATGGTCTCAGCGCTGCTCAGTTGTGGGTGTTATGGTCCCAGCGCTGCTCAGTTGTGGGTGTTATGGTCTCAGCGCTTCCCTTGTTTCTGGCTCTGGGGTGGCTGGGTCTTATGTGCAGTGGGGACATACTCAAAATGGTCTATGCTTTTTGGTACAGTTTTGTGAATATTTGTCCAATCCCATACTACTATGCAAGGATGGTTGGGACCATCTAGCAGCCCTGGCCGACTGTGGTGAGTTCTCTCCTTGCTGTGTCTTATCAACAACACAAGAGCTTGTTTACCTATGTTACTAACAAACATCAACTATTTAGAGATCTGTAGCCTTGTGCCCTACTGGTAAAACGCCTCTTTCACCAATGTCCCTTTAAAAGGGTTAAATAGGAATTGCAGAGCTGAAATACCAGTCACTGCTTTAGAACCACTCACAGCCTGAACAGAAGTGGAGCCTGAGGCTGTAGAACCACCCACAGCATGAAACAAGAGGGGGAAGCCGAAGCTGCAGAAAACACCACAGCCTTGAACAAGATGTGGGAGCCTGATAGCTTAAGATAACCACCAACAGGCCCTCGAACAAGAGTAGAAGCCTGAAGCTGTAGAATCCCCCCAAGTGTCTGGAACAGGAAGTGGGTAGACTGAAGCTGTAGAAACTACACCGCACAGCCTGAATGGGGAAATTTGGGAGCCTGAAGCTGTTTAGAAAACGAGCCCCCCTCAGTTGAAAACAGGAAGTGGGAGCCTTAAAGCTATAGCCCCACGGCTCCCCACCAGCCTAACAGGTATTGGGTGGGCTAAAACTGTAGAAACCACCCACCAAAGCCCTGAAAAAAAACAGGGACTTTAGTGGGAGGGACTGAAAGCTTTTAAAAAACTCCCATAGCCTGGAACAGGGAAGTGGGGAGGCTTGACAAGCTGTAGGAACCACCCACAGTCAGGAAACAGGAAGTGGGGGAATCTTGAAGGACTGTTAGCACCGCTTCAAAAGGCCTGGAAACAGGAAGTGGGAGCCTGAAGCTGTAGAACTGCCCTATCTGAACGGGGAGTGGGAGCCTTGAAGGTAGAAGGCCCACAGCCAAAAAGGAAGTGGGAGACTGAAGCTGAAAAAACTGCCCACAGCCTGAACGGGAAAGGGGGGGAGACTAAAGCTGTGAATGCCCACAGCGAAAGGAAGTGGGGGGACTGAAGCGGTTTAGAAACCCCCCCACCTGACAGGAAGTGGGAGAAAACCCGGGTTAAAAATCCCATAGACTGAACAGGAAAGGGGGAGCCTGAAGCTGTAGAACCCCGCACAAAAAACCTGAACGAAAGGGGGGAACCTGAAGCTGTAGAACCAAACCCACAGTCGGAACGGGAAGGTGGGGCCTGAAGCTGTAGCACCCGCTCAAAGTTTAAACAGGAAAAAAAGGAGCCAAAAAAGTGTAGATCTCCCCCAAAACCTTTAAACGGAAGTGGGAGCTTAAAGTGTCAAACCCCCCACAATGAAAACAGGAAGTGGGAGGACTGAAGCTGTAGAATCCCACCGCCCCTTTGAACAAAAAAGTAGGACCTAAAGCTTGTTTTTAAAAAAGCAGGCACTTGAAAAGCACAGGGGAGAATGCCTTTTTAAAAGGGGGCTTTTTTTCTGTGTGTGTTTTCCAGAGTTACAGGCCAGACGTGGGTGGTTCTATAGAAAATGATTAGTTTATTTAGCCCCTTTTTGACTAGCTGGGGGTTTTTACGAGGCATAAGTGTAGGAGATTTAAAATTCGTAACAAACCCTGAAAAAGAAAGGGGCGTTGCTAGGGCCCCTAAAAAAACCCGGGGGGGGGGCCCTTTGTGTTTGCTCAGTAGGGTGGGGTACCGAATTTTTTTCACCCACATTGTGAATGGGCCCCATGAGAGTTTTTACAGAGAAAAATTTCTGCTCTGTCACTAATTTTCAGCCTATTCCACATAGAGGACCCTATATTTTTTTCCTCCCTCAGCAGTCCCCAGCACAATGAAAATCCCAATGAAAAAATTGATTTTTTTCAAAACCCCTCCCCTCCATATGATATGTTTTTACCTAAACAGTCCCCCAAAACATCCAGATACAGGGGAGCAAATTCCCCAGACAAGTGTTTGTTACAAAAAAAAACCCTCCTACAAAAAAAAAGCCCCCAAACTATTCTATTTAAAGGTTCAAATAATCCTGCCGCCCTGACAAAGAAAAACCCCACTGGGGGATACAGCTGTACACAGGCTTGTTTACTTACCACCCCCCATACAGTGACCAGATAGGGGTTTTGATATAGTTGTTGTAGACTTGCAGGAAAATATAAGTGATTACATGCAGTTAATTTTTAGTGTCCCCGGAGAGTTTCTTGATCGCGTCTTCATTTTCCCCTTTTTTTCCCCATGGTTCTCACCTTCATGCTTTTTGTCCCGGCCAATACTGTCCTGAGGATTTAAACCCAAAAATATCTTAGATTCCCAACATTTCCAGTAACCCCTTATTTTTAGGTTTTTAAATTCCCCTCAGTTAGGTAGGGTATAGGTCCCTCAATTAGGCGGTATATAAATATTGGGTCACTTAGGCAGGTAATAGATATAGGGTCAATGTCAGGCGGCATTAGATATAGGGGAAAATCTAGGAGGTATATAAATTTTGGGGATCTTAAAAAGGTATATAGATTGGGGCACTGAGGGGTATATAGGGGCTCAGACAGGAATATAGGGCCACAGGCAGGGAAGGGGGGCCACAGGCAGGGATAGGGGCCACATGCATATATGGGGCCACAGGCTGGTTAGGGGGCCACAGGCAGTATTGGGGGCCACAGGCAGTTTATGGGGCCCACGGGGGGTATATGGGGGGATGGGGGCAGGTTTTTGGGGGCCCCCAAGGCAGTTATGGGGCCAAAGGCAGATTTTTGGGGCACTAAGGCAGGGATTTTTGGGGCCACAGGCAGGTATTGGGGCCCAGGCAGGTATTGGGGGGCCCCTGAAGGGCAGGTATATGGGGCCACAGGGGTATATGGGGCCACAGGGGAGTATATAGGGGCACTAAAGGCAGGGTTTTGGGGCCCAGGCGTTATGGGGCCCCCAAGTAGGTATATTTGGGGCCACAGGCATTATGGGGGCACTGAGGCAGGTATATGGGCCCCCAGGGGAGTTTGGGGTGCGCAAAATATATGGGGCCCCAGGCGGTATAGGGGGCCCCAGGCAGTATATGGGGCCGTTGCAGTAGTAAATATTGGGGCCAAGGCAGGGTTTGGGGGGCCATAGGCAGTTATGGGGGCCACGGCAGTATATGGGGCCGCAGGCAATATAGGGGACACCAGGCAGTATATGGGACCACAGGCAGGTATATGGGGGCCGCAGGAGTTATGGGGCCACAGGAGGTATATGGGGGGCCCCCAGGTAGTTATGGGGGCCCCAGACGGGTTTTAGGGGGCCACAGGCAGGTATATGGGGCCGCAGGTTAGTATAGGGCCACAGGCGGGGGGATAGGGGGGCCCCCGGCAGTATTTGGGGCCCAGGCAGGGAGGGGGCCACGGCAGTATTTGGGGGCCCCAGGCAGTATAGGGGGCCCTAGGGGAGTATATGGGGGGCCCCAGGCAGTTTTGGGGCCCCCAGGCAGTTAAGGGGGCCACAGGCAGTATATGGGGCCGCAGGGAGTATAGGGGGCCGCAGGGGAGTATAGGGGGGGGCCAAAGGCAGTATATGGGGCCCAGCCAGTATATGGGGGGACAGGCAGGTATAGGGGGCCACAGGCATTAAGGGTTTAAAAAGGCATAAACGGGGCCACAAGCAGTATATAGGGGGCACTAAGGAGGTATATGGTTTGCCAAGGGAGTATAGGGGGGCCAAGGAGGTATAGGGGGCCACAGGCGTATAGGGGCCACAGGCCCGTTAGGGGGCCCCAGGCAGTATATGGGGCCAAAGGAGTATAGGGCCGGGGGGCAGTATATGGGGCCCCGGGCAGTTTAGGGGGCGGGGAGGCAGTATGGGGGGTCGCGGCGGGATATGGGGCCACAGGCAGGGATAGGGGGGCCCCAGGCGGTATAGGGGGGGCCCAGGCGTATAGGGGGGGGGACAGGCAGGTATGGGGCCAAGGCAGGTATAGGGGGGCCCCTAGGCAGTATGGGGCCCCAAAGGGCATTAAAAAGGGGCACCGAGGGAGGTAAACGCTATAAAATAACAACATTAATATCACCCAACTCCCCCGGGGAGCGCGCTTTGTCCTCTTCAGCCGCGCTTCCGGCAGCTCCCCGGGCGCACAGCCGTGGCGCTGTGCACCAGAGGACAGGCACGGGTGTGAGGTATTACATCGCGCCGCTGCCAGTGAGCAGCAGGGGCCGCGGCGGGCCTCGTGCAAAAGAGGACCCGGCGGGCCCCCCCTGTGAGGACCCCGGGACGGTTTCCGACACGGTCGGGGCAGGGAGCGGGGTCGCTCTCTGCTCCGCAGAAGCCTCGGCTGTTGTGTGTCCAGCGGACGCAATGCAGCTGAAGGGCGGCGGGCCCCGTCGGTGCTCCAGGCCCATGGGGAGCGGGTGGAGCCGGGGGGGTTCGGGGCACAGGGGGGTTTTTTTCGGGGCCCCCAAACCCCCCAATAAAACGCTGCGATGCCCCTGCTGAGAAGTGAACAGAAGTGACTTTCAAATTAATCTAATCTTGTTAGAGATAAAGACTCGGCTTGTCCATTCTTACAGTGACGTCACTCCCTGCTCTCTGTCTAATCAGAAGGGAGATATGGAAGGTAACCTGTGTGCAAATGTCTCTTATATCCTAACCATATATACAAAATCCACGGCACTCCTTTAGTAAAGTGTTGGTGAGATTTATTTCATTATACACAATTCATGAAATTTGACATCAGCTCTCCATATATATGGTATATAGCAAAGTAGCAGAGTAGCAAAAAAAGCCCACAAATATTCCGACGTTTCGGCCCAAACGGGCCTTCCTCAGGGACCTGTGTGCAAAACGTAACATAACATGAGTAATATAGATTAAATTAAGACGATATCCATCGGGAGAGTGAAGAATAAACAACAGAAGAAAAAGGAGGAGGAAAGAACAGAACAAAATGCCAAAAGGACCAAGCTAAAAAAAAGAGGAATGAAAGAAAATATAGAAAGAATATGCCGGAAAATGTAGAAATATAGAAGAAAATTAAAAATATAAAAGAAATTAAAAAATAAAGTAAGAGAGAATATAAGGAAGAGAAGAACATACAACATAGAGGGTGTGAAAGTAAAGAAACTAGAGAATAATATAGAGGAGGAAAAAGTAAAATGCATTGTAAATAATCCTATATATGATGGTCCGTAATAGAGTAATAAAAGATAAAAAATATCTAAGTATCAAAATAGAAAAGAAAAAAAAACGCCATATAGATGAGGTAAAAGAATAGAGTACTGGGAAAACTATAAAGCTATATAAATATATATAATGTAGGAATGCCCTTGAAAAGTAATAAAGGAATGAGGAGAAGCTAACAGGGAAAGAGGTATGTGGAGAATGTATGGACCCAAGTAGATGTATAACACCAAGTGCACAGATAAGTATAATAAAACAAAGACCTCAGAGAAGACAACAGGTGTAGAAAAAAATAGAAGGCATACTCACAGAGAGGAGCGTGCATAACCAGGGATAAATCAAAAGAGAAATGTAATTGGAAAAAGTCTTGATTTACCTGTCCCTACATGTTGAAAGCAAATCATTGTAGTGAGAAAACCCCATTAAAGGGGTTTTGCCAGGACGTGCCTTGTCTGCTAAGAATCAAATGTAAACAAGCCACGGCTGAGCTGAAAGAGAGAGGGGGAGGACACAGCCAGAAACACAGAGCCATGCAAATTATCACACTACAACTAGCGGATTTTTGTATACAAAAAGACAAAAACCTTTTCTCCCCCAGCAGCTTGAAAGCTTCTTCATGTTCTCTGTCATCAGAAAAAGCAGGGATCTACTCAGATAATCACACTACAACTAGTGGATTCTGTATACAAAAGACAACATATTTCTACCCGGTGCCTTGAAAGCTTCTTCAGCTCCCTTTCATCAGATAAGAAGTGTGATCTGCGCAAGCCGGCCAGCAGCTCTTGTCAGGTCGTATCTAATAGAAGCTTTTATAGTAACTAAGGGCAGGTAAGGGCAGCCTGTAGCTCTCTCAGGACTGCATTTTTGTAATCACATATATTTAGAAAAGTGATTAAATACCCATTTTGGAGGATCCCACGTCAACATTACATCGTGGCAAAACCCCTTTAAGGTAAGTAGAACGTGTCTTAGTCTCTTGTCACTCTTCTAATAGAGCCTCCATTGCATATCCCTTCACGGATGATGGTAAGAATGGACCTACATGTTCAGTCTAAACAAAAGTCACCATGAAGGAACCTGAAGGACCCCATTATAACTCATCGGGGTCCGTCAGCTCCAGGATCATCCGTCATAGGATGGACCCAGCACCGCATTGTGGTTTTCACTATATACAGAAACCATTCGGCAGGTGTGACCAGAGGCCCTTTGTGCAGTGACAGCAGCTCCTCACCTGGCTCAGCACCATGGACAGGTCACAGCACTGATATCCGGAAGCTTCATCTCTCCGAAATTTACATCTGTGGTAACGGCAGACGGAAAACTCTTGTGCCTTGAATAAAACCATCCATCGAGTTTGTGTTCACAGCTGAGGTTTTGCTACAACTGTATGTAAATCAAGCTTAACCAGTTCCAGCCCGGGCCGTTTACCCTCCTTTCTGACCGGGCACATTTTCCTTAGTATATGCGAGTCTGAACCCTATAACTCGATTATTCTACTCTTTTATTTTTTTCCCTTTTTTTTTACGTGATATGTTAGAATTTATTTTTAGGGAATTTTTAAATTTTTTTTAATATGAGGGGAAATGGTAAAATAAGAAAAAAAATTTTTTTTTTTTTTTTGCATTTTGTAATTTATTTTTTTAAACAGCAAAAGTGGCGCCGAAATACATTTTTTTACCTGTGTCACTTTTTCATCAAGGATGTTTATAGATAGATAACAGACGGATTTCACACAGTGTATTGGGGCGCCTACTTGTGCGCACCGCTATCCGCCTGCTGGTTAAAAGACACGCTGGCCCCGGGCGTACAATACGATCGTATCGTACGCCTGCGGAGAAAAGTGACACGTCAATTGTTCACATGACAGCGCGTGTGAATGGGGCCGACCCTCCCGTGCTCTGGAAGTACGCGCCTATCAGCGCATGCTTCCAAAACACGTGGCGTATTGCGGTGCCTACTGTATGCGCCCCAATATGCCGTGTGAACATACCACTTTTGTTTTCCCCAGCACGTAAGCGCCAGAAAGAAGTGACGTCACTTCTTTTTACGGGCGCGTACTCTGTGCCGGGGAAAATACATGCGGTTATCGTGGGACTCAATGAGTGCGAAGTTTTTACCGTATTTGCGGGGCATACTTTAGGCGCATTGCAGCACAAATATGTTGTGTGAACACACCCATACATTTTTTGGATTGTCGGGGGTGGGGCTAAAATTTTCAATTTGGTCTGTCAGTATTTTATTATTATTATTATTATTATTATTATTTTTGCATATTGATTTATTTTATACATTGCACCCACCTAAAAGTCACATACTGACAATGCATGTGAATGGGGCTGTCCCCCCCCCCCCCCCCACCCCCTCTGTGCTTTGGAAGTACGCGCTGATCATTATTCTGCATTTGGCAAATAGAAATAATTTTGGTTCCTAATTGACCTAAAACGGGGAAGGTTTATTCTGATTTCATGTCAGAGTGAGAAAAACCTGCAGATGGGGCTTTATATAGAGGGAGGGAGAAACCTGCAGATGGGGCAGTTTGGTTTCAAGTGTATGTGACAGGAGCCTATTACATTCTGTTTGCAGCAGAGCCTAAGAGGCTTCTGTATATGGCAGACCCGGAGTCCATTATTCGGCCTCTGGCTGCCGTGGCACCCATAGGCACCCTGCCATCACATTTCATGGGTGCTTATGGGTGACAGATAAAGCTCCCTCCCTCTGTTAACCACCTAAATGCCGCAGATGCGACTGACTGCATTTTGGAAGTTAAAGGACTGGGATTGGAGCTAGCTAGTGTCCGCGGCATCTAAGTGGTTAATAGAGGGAGAGGGCTCCGATCCTGGCTATTTAACCGCTCAAAATTCTGATGCAGTCAGTCGCATCCACAGCATTTAGGTGGTTTATCAAGTGGTGCAGCAGTCATTTAACCCTCAACATGCTGCTGCAGTCAGTAGCGTCCGCGGCATCTATATGGTTAACAGAGGGTGGGGGCTCTGAACCTGGCCATTTAACCCCCAAGATGCTGCTGCAGTCAGTAGTGTCGGTGGTATCTAAGTGGTTAACCAAGTGGTGCAGCAGCCATTTAACTCCCAGGATGATGCTGCAGTCAGGAGCGTCAGCTGCATCTAGGTAGTTAACTGATGGGTGCACATTGCACCTGAGAGACTTGCCAACTCTCCTGCTGATCTGGGGTAGTTGGCAAATGTGGTGCAACGGTGGCACTACTGTGATACTCGGGCAGAACTTCCCATGGTAGCATTGCCGCTGTGTGCTCTGCACAGACCTTTTAACATGGCCGTTCAGGGTTAGGTGTCACCCACCCGGATGTTTATAGTCAATGGATGGTCGGCATCTGGTTAATAACCTCACTGATAGCGGCCGATGTGCTGAACTGCCCGGATTCCTGCGTGTGGCGCTCATCGTCCCTTCTGAATAAATCCAGTTGTTTTGAATATTGTGGTTCCATTTTGTGATTATTTGCATATCATTAACATATCTACCGATCTTCTGTATTTCCAGCACTTCTCCTTCTCGGAGCGGCCGTCTCTCTGCTGAGCATCGTACGTGCTTTTCCGTCCTCTCTGTGACGTCTCTTTGGCTCCTTCTGAATTAGATGAATAGTTATTGCTGCTCCTCATGACAACCTGCAAATTACAGAACGTCCTAACCCTGGATTTGGGGCTCGAATTCCCAATGGGATCGGCGCTTCCAGAACCAGCCACATCCCAGAACCTACTGTTCCAAGTAAGAAATTGGTTCGCCGGGGGGATTACATGCAATATATAACAATGGCGGCGGCCCCCGGGGGACACGGTCATGTAATGGAGCGGCGGGCGTCCAGGGCTCTCTTCACGCCTTTTCCTCTGGATCGCTGCCGGAGTGAACATCTCTCATCTCCATGAAAGCTCGGCCACTATCTCGGCTCAGCGCTTGTGCAACCACAAAGGAACAATTCAGCAGAAGGCGAGGCGGAGGCGCTCAGCAATATTTTATGTCCTCTGTCAGCTAAAGCGCCTGCAGTCCAGACCCATGCATTTTACCTGCGCTGATACATTGTAACAAACTGTAGGGGGAGGAAAAAGATGCACGCTGATGTGTTATAGCTTACACTGGAGTCAGCATCATGGTAGGAAACTCAGGTCTGCACTGCTTTTCATGCTGAAGATTTCCATTCATTTACAGCAAGCAGTTGTATAGTATTTTATCACACAAGAAACAAATAAACTAATGTGCCGACCTATGGTGGTTTGGGGCCGAATACAAATGACCACTTTGTTTCTTGAAAAAAACTTTGAGATTCTTAGTTCACATGTTTTGATCAAAAAATGATTATGCCACCCCCTAGGGTGGCATAAGCATTTTTTGATCAAAACATGTGAACTAAGAATCTCAAAGTTTTTTTCATGTATGATAAATAGCATAAATGCTTCTTTAGGGATTTCCATGTATTGTAAAGCCCTTTTAGCAGTGGTGTGCCACTGTTATTGGTATGCGTGTATCTATATATATATATATATATATATATATATATATATATATATATATATATATATATATATATATATATATATATGCCGCAACCCTGCCAGTGGCACCCAGGTTCACATTGTGTTTTTCAGACATGTTTTTTTGTGCAGAACTATACATTATATTTGGCATATATTGCTTTTAATCTATATAGGGAGGAATGGATGCCTCCATTTTGGTCTATTGCACCCCGCCCACCTCCACAGGCTGTTATATCAGTGCAAGGTTGGTGCTTTTTTTTATTTTTCTCTCTGGATTATGGAGGTCTGTTGACCCAATGAGAAGTCTGAATTTGACTCTAGTGAGAGGTAAAGATAGAGTAGGACCACCCGCCCTGAGATCCCGTTGTAAGCAGGGGGTGGCTTAAGCATTTTTTGATCAAAACATGTGAACTGAGAATCTCAAAGTTTTTTAAATGTATTATAGATAGCATAAATGCTTCTTTAGAGGTTTCCATGTATTGTATAGCCCTTTGTTTCTTGGCCCATTGGGAATCCAATGGTATTTTAACTTCGCCGCAGCACAGTTTATAGAACGGGTTTGCGTTAAAAACCGTGGTCAGTTTTCGGATTTGACACCGGCCCAGTACACAGGGGCTACGGGAATCCGGCAGAAGACAGAACATAATATGGTTGAAAAAAGACACGTGTCCATCAAGTTCAACCAAGGGTGGGTAAAATGTGGGTGAAGTGAGGGAGCCAAGGATTTCAAGCCCAGCCTCCCCACTGGTGAATGCCCTGAAACCCACAAGGCAAGAACCAATCTGCTCCAGGGGAGACGTCATCTCTGACCCCAGAGCCTCCACCAGCCAGGACCCAGAATTTTACATGGCTACTGTGAGACAGTGACAGGTGGCGTTATTGAGGGAAGATATGTTTCCCCTAGATCGCTCTCATATGTGACTATAGGGAGCGCATGGATAGACGCGTGTCACCGAGTGGCCTGGACTCGGTGAAGGGAGAGCCGACAGTCCTGTGTGTCAGTAGCACTATGCTACTGACATGTGTAGTAGAAGCGGTTCCAATCCGCTTGTGTCCGGGTCGGCTTTTCCTGGAGTGGTCATAGAGCTGGGTGGGTGGCCACTCCCACGCCCCAGGTGAGGCGGGGCCCACGCCTATAAAGCCTGGGTCTGCAGGCCTGTCATGGCTGCTGAATGGTGGAATGCTACAAGCCACATGGTAAGCAGCCCTGTTACTCTGTATATTGGTCTCTGTACAAGAGGCACTGAGTGTGTCTCTGCTGTAGTCAGGGCCATTACGGTATAGTTAGAGCTCAGCCGAGCAGGATTTTGTTTTGTATGTTTTGCCTGACATTAAGGCTGTGTTATTTTGTTGCCATTTTAATAAACCCAGGCCTAGCCTGGACTTGGACTTTTTACGCTGTGTCCCTGTCTCTGTCTGCCAAAGCCCAGGCTGCTACCTGAACGTTGAGGCTAACCCCCACATATGGTGCTTCGGATGCGGGCAGACAGACGTTTAAAGAGACATACACGCGTTTAATGGACCTTTTCTGCAATTGTTGCTAAGGGCAACGGCCGGTGGAAAAGTGCTCGGATAGCGCTAAACTCTATGTCCTGGGTTAAAGCTGCAGCTGCGCAGCAATCAGAGACCGCCAGGATGGATGAACTTTTAAAACAGCTTATCCAGGCAAACAGTAGCCTTCAGCTGATGACAGCGAACCAGCAAAAGGTGCATGAGGAGGCCATGAGGGCCCAGGCCGAAACCAATGCCCTGCTTATAGAAGCGAACCGTCTCACCTTAATGGAACAGCAACACATTAATAAGCAGCTCCAAGAGCAAGTCCTGGCTGTGGCGCAAAATATGCAGAGAACGCCAAGCTCGCGCACCACCACCCGTGCTGCCGTGCAGTCTTCCCTGCAGAAAATGACGCGCACAGATGACGTTGAGGCCTACCTACGGGTCTTTGAAAGAGTGGCAGAGCAAGAGAAGCTACCGATGGCTCAGTGGGCTGAAGTGTTGGCGCCGTTCCTAACTGGGGAGCCGCAGAAGGCGTATTTCGACCTCAGTGAACAAGACGCCAAGGACTATCTTAAGTTAAAAGGCGAGATCCTGGCTCGCTTGGGGGTAAACACGAATGTGCGAGCCCGACGGGTGCACAATTGGACTTTTTCTGACCATCTTCCCGCGCGCTCTCAGATGTATGACCTGATCCACTTGGTGAAAAAGTGGCTACAACCCGAGGAGTCTACACCTGCGCAGATAGTGGAAAGAGTCGTCTTGGACAAGTTCGTCCGTTCCTTGCCTCCTGGGATCCAGCGCTGGGTTGGACAAGGCGACCCCAAAGATGCGGAGCAACTGGTTAACCTGGTTGAAAGGTACAAAGCCACCGAGGACTTGCTTCAAGCAGCCTCCCCGGGACGCCCTAATCCCAGGGACAGCACATCGTCCGGAACATCTGGTAAGACTGTCCCATATATAAGGGGGGTGAAAAGTATCCCAAAGGGTGGTGGCTCAGAGGGGGACTCATTGGGAAGGAAAGGACCCAAATGGACAGCTCGGTCTAGGGAAGGAGTCTCAAGGAGACCGGAGCCGCCTACTGTGCTGGCGGTGTCACGGACCTGGACATGTTGCTGTGAACTGTCCCCTTACAGTTGAGCCGATGGAGTGCGACACCGTGAGGCGAAGGTCGATGTTTGCCCGACCAGTGTGCTCTGCAGAGACTGAGTCAGAGACCGATCGTCAGCTGTGTCACATAAAGGTTAATGACTATCCAGTGACGGCTCTACTAGACTCGGGGAGTCTGGTCACACTGGTGCACGCTAGTCTGGTCGACCCTACATCACTCACTGGACGCGTGGTAGGGGTCCTGTGTGTCCATGGGGACACCAAGGAATACCCAACTGCTCTAGTCAAACTTGAGACTCCTTGTGGTGTTGCCTCACATGAGGTGGGTGTGGTCAGGACCCTCTTACATACGGTGATCCTAGGGAGAGACTTCCCCCTATTCTGGGACTTGTGGCAGAAACATGTCACCGCCACGGTAAATATTAATAATGATGTTGATGTATATCATGTGTACCCGGAGCCATTTGACCCTGATTCCAGCCATAGGGGTGACCACGGAGAATGGTGATAATTTCCCCCTAGCTGTTCTGGCTGGTGAAACGGAGGAACAAGAGGAAGGGTCTACTATGCCGGACCTAGAGGTCTCGAGGGATAATTTCGGGACTGCTCAACTCAGAGATCCCACCTTGGTAAAAGCCAGGGAAAATGTGAGAGTCATAAATGGGGTGCCTCAATACCCAGGGGCCGATACTGTGTTCCCCCATATGGCAGTCAACCATGAGCTGTTATACCAGGTGGACAAAGTTCGGGGGGAGGTTGTGGAACAACTAGTGGTACCCCAGCCCTACCGGAGAATGGTGTTAGACCTCTCTCATAAGCACGTGTTAGGAGGCCATTTAGGTATGGAAAAGACCAAAGAGCGCATTCTGCAGAGGTTTTTTTGGCCAGGGGTGTACACTGACGTAAAGCGGTACTGTGAGTCCTGCCCTGAGTGCCAGTTAACAGCTCCGATGCCCCATTTCCGGAGCCCTCTGGTGCCCTTGCCCATCATAGAAGTACCCTTCGAAAGGATAGCGATGGATCTAGTGGGCCCACTGGTGAAGTCTGCAAGGGGCCATCAGTACATATTGGTGGTGCTGGACTACGCCACCCGGTACCCAGAAGCTGTGCCCTTACGGAATACTTCCTCTAAAAGTATTGCCAGGGAATTGTTCTACATGTTCTCCCGGACTGGCCTACCAAAAGAGATCCTGACTGACCAGGGAACCCCTTTTATGTCAAGGGTTATGAAAGAATTATGCAAGTTGTTAAACATCAAACATCTGCACACATCTGTATATCACCCACAAACAGACGGCCTGGTTGAAAGGTTCAATAAGACCCTAAAAAGCATGTTAAAAAAGGTGGTTAGTAAGGATGGGAAGGACTGGGATTGTCTTCTGCCGTACCTCATGTTCTCAGTCTGGGAAGTTCCACAGTCGTCCACAGGTTTCTCTCCGTTTGAGTTGGTCTATGGTACACATCCACGGGGCCTTCTAGATATAGCTAAAGAAACTTGGGAGCACGAGTCCACACCTTACAAGAGTGTTATTGAGCACATTTCCCTTATGCAGGACCGTATCGCTGCCGTCATGCCCATCGTTAGGGAACATTTACAGCAGGCCCAGGAAGCCCAAAGCCGGGTGTATAACAGGTCTGCCAAGGTGAGGACCTTCAACCCAGGTGATCGGGTTCTCGTATTAGTGCCCACCTTGGAAAGTAAATTTCTAGCTAAGTGGCAGGGACCTTATGAGATAATTGAAAAGGTCGGGGAGGTAAATTATAAAGTCTATCAGCCGGGCAAAAGAAAAGTAGAACAGCTTTATCATGTAAATTTAATTAAACCGTGGAAAGATAGGGACACCCTTACAGCTGTAAGTACCCCCCAGAGTGTTTCAGAGGTGCGTATATCAGAGTCCCTGTCCAAGTCCCAAAAACAGGAGACCCTTGAATTCGTTCAGAGAAATACTGATGTTTTCTCTGAGTTACCTCGGCGCACAAAAGTGATAGAGCATGACATTGTCACCGACCCGGGAGTAAAGGTTCATCTGAAACCGTACCGGGTTCCAGAAGCTCGTAGACGGGCCATATCAGAGGAGGTCAAAAAAATGTTGGACCTCGGAGTAATTGAGGAGTCCAGAAGTGAGTGGTCCAGCCCTATTGTGCTGATACCAAAGCCTGATGGTTCATTACGCTTCTGTAACGACTTCAGGAAGCTAAATGAGGTCTCGAAGTTTGATGCGTCTCCAATGCTGAGAGTGGACGAGTTGATTGAGAGGCTAGGTCAGGCCAGATACTTCTCTACTCTTGACCTTACTAAAGGTTATTGGCAGGTACCCCTTACCAAAAGGGCCAAAGAAAAGACTGCTTTTGCCACCCCAGATGGTCTGTTTCAGTACGTCTGCTTACCATTTGGATTGCAAGGGGCTCCAGCAACCTTCCAAAGGTTAATGAGTCATACTTCTCAAGCCCCATCAGCGTTATGCCTCAGCGTATCTCGACGACATAATTATCTTCAGTGAGGACTGGGACAGCCATCTATCTAAGGCACAGGCTGTGCTTGATTCGCTTACAGAAGCAGGGCTTACAGCAAATCCAAGAAAGTGTGCCTTAGGTCTGGAAGAAGCTCGGTACCTGGGGTATGTAATTGGTAGGGGTGTCATAAAACCGCAAGTCAATAAAGTAGAGGCTATACAAGGCTGGCCACAACCGACTACAAAGAAGCAAGTAAGGGCTTTTTTAGGTATTGTAGGGTATTATCGAAGATTCATTCCGAACTTCGCTAGCATAGCCGCTCCTCTCACAGACTTGACAAGGCACAGTAAATCAGTTATGGTTACCTGGAGCCAAGAGGCAGGAAGGGGCCTTTCAAATGTTAAAAGTGTCCCTGTGTAAACAGCCGGTTCTAGTCACCCCTAACTTTAAGGAGGAGTTTATTGTGCAGACAGATGCATCTGATGTGGGGCTAGGCACAGTGCTTTCCCAAGAGGTAGACGGAGAAGAGCACCCCGTCACATATCTAAGCAGAAAGCTCACGCCGCCTGAGCGTAACTATAGTATTGTTGAGCGGGAGTGCTTGGCCATCAAGTGGGCCCTCGAGTCCCTCAAATATTACCTACTGGGAAGACACTTTAGGTTAATCACGGACCATTCGCCACTAACCTGGATGTCCCAGGCAAAAGAGAAAAATGCCAGAGTCACAAGGTGGTTCTTGACATTACAAAATTTTAGCTTTTCCGTGGAACATAGGGCTGGAAAGCTACAGGGCAATGCTGACGCGCTGTCAAGAGTCCACTGTTTGATGGCTAAAAGTGTCCGACCCCACAGGTTCGAACAGAGGGGGAGGGTATGTGAGACAGTGACAGGTGGCGTTATTGAGGGAAGGTACGTTTCCCCTAGAATGCTCTCATATGTGACTATAGGGAGCGCATGGATAGACGCGTGTCACCGAGTGGCCTGGACTCGGTGAAGGGAGAGCCGACAGTCCTGTGTGTCAGTAGCACTACGCTACTGACATGTGTAGTAGAAGCGGTTCCAATCCTCTTGTGTCCGGGTCGGCTTTTCCTGGAGTGGTCAAAGAGCTGGGTGGGTGGCCACTCCCACGCCCCAGGTGAGGCGGGGCTCAGGCCTATAAAGCCTGGGTCTGCGGGCCTGTCATGGCGGCTGATGGTGGAATGCTACAAGCCACATGCTAAGCAGCCCTGTTACTGCATGTAAAGGTCTCTGTACAAGAGGCACTTAGTGTGTCTCTGCTGTAGTCAGGACCATTACGGTTTAGTTAGAGCTCAGCCGAGCAGGATTTTGTTTTGTATGTTTTGCCTGACATTAAGGCTGTGTTATTTTGTTGCCTTCTAATAAACCCAGGCATAGCCTGGACTTGGACTTTTTATGCTGTGTCCCTGTCTCTGTCTGCCAAAGCCCAGGCTGCTACCTGAACATTGAGGCTAACCCCCACACTACATACGTATTAATATTTTTTCGTTTCAGGTAGGTATCTATGCCTTTCTTGAAAGCCTCACCTGTTCCTGCTGTGACCAGCTCCTCAGGCAGCTATTCCACAGATTTACAGTTTTCACAGTGAAGAACACTCTTCTCCTCTGGAGATTGAATCCTTTTTTCTCTAGTCGAAGGGAATGTCCTCTTGTCTTTTGAGGGGGCTTTACATGAAATAATTTTTCCCCATACTTTTTGTAGGGACCATTTATATATTTATAAAAATTAATCATGTCCCCCCGGAGCCGTCTTTTCTTAAGACTAAATAAGTTTAATTCTACTAACCTCTCCTCATAACTAAGATGCTCCATTCCCCTTATAAGTTTGGTTGCTCGTCTTTGCAAATCTCTCCCTTAAGATTGGCTCCATACTCCACCCTTATAAGTTTGGCTGCTCTTCTTTGCACTCTCTCTAGCTTCATTACATCTTTTCTATAAACTGGGGCCCAGAACTTAACAGCAAGTGAGGTCGCACCAATGCTTTATACAGCAGTAGAATTACATCCATCATGTTCTATCTTCTTCCGGCCGACGGTTTAGAAAAACTACAACAGAAAATCCGTGCTGTGTAGACTACGGCTCAAATTTTCTATTGTGGTCTATGGAGCACTGGTTACAGTTTGATTTTTTTGGCCCCAATGCAAAACCTATTAATGGACCACCACCTACCCTGTGCTATTTATAATACTGGTGTCTTCTTATATGGCAGAGGAGACTTTGGCCCCCATTAGGTTCCAGGGTCCAGAATTACCCCAATTTAGGGTCGGTTGGATATTTGGGTTGAATTTGACGCATTATTATCTTTCTATAATTGTGTCACATTGTTTTAAATATTAGCCCCTGAAAGATGAAAATCCCATGCTAGCCGGCCTGATGACTAGCATGTAGGCGTGCTAGTCAGGGGGTCATCTCTGCTATAGTGTAGGCGCCCGCAGCCCTCTCCGAGCGCTGTCTCACAATACTCTGTATAGTGTGGCGTTTCGATCAGGGACGGCTACAGCTTAAAAGCACCAGCCATCCTGCCGACTACAGCGCATGCGCACTACTGCTGTAGTCACTGTGTCCCACTACTCTGTATTGTGTGACGTTCATTCATGGACGACTGTGGGGGATATATCCGTATATACGTCCCCTTATTAAATAGGTAGTTAGTTATATAGGTCCCTCTTAAGTAGGAAAGTATGTATATAGGCCCCCTAGTAGGTTGGTCTAAAGCCCCCCAATAAGTAGTCAGCAATATACACCCTCAAGTAAGTAGGTAGGTATATATGCTCAACACAATGTAGATAGGTAAAAAGCCCCCCCCCAATAAGTAGGTACATAGGGTTCCCCAGTAGATAGGTATATAGGGTTCTCCTAGCATGTAGGTAGGTATGTAGATCCGCCATTAGATAGTTACACAGCCCCCCAGTAGGTAGGTAGGTACACAGCCCCCCAGTAGGTAGGTACATAGGGCCCTCTATCAAGTAGATATATATTTAGGTAAGAAGGTATTTAGTGCCTTCTCTAGCAGGTAGGTATATAGGGACCCCAGTTTGTTGGTACATAAGCCCCCCAGTCAGTACATAGGTATATAAGGCCCCCCAGTAGGTAGATGTGTATATACTGTCCCCCAGTAATTAGGTAAGTATATAGGGCCTCCCCCCAGTAGGGTGGTACATAGGCCCCCCAGTAGGTAGGTATACAGGGCCCCGCCGAATACCTCTTGAGGATATCATCATGCTGCCTGTTTTGGGACGCCACTTCCAGTGTCTACTAGGCCATAAACTTATGGACTAGTACAGGCAGCGGAGCAGGTGGTGCAATGACATCATCACATTACGCCGCCTGCGCCGCGGCATCTATAGGGCTGAACGTCTGGGATCAGAGGATCTGGCTATTCTGCCTGAGTTGCTGCCTGCACTGCGCAGACAGCAGCTGCAATCGCTGCATTGCTGGGTGACCCAGAGATGCAGCTGTGTGGCTCAGGGCTCAGGGTCCCAGTATAATTTTTAACAAATGCATTTATATAGTGTAAAAGTAGTAAAACATAAAAAACATGTATAATATTTATATTTTTGTAATTTTACCAACCACATAGTAAAGTTATCCTATCATTAATACTGAACAGCGAAAGCTGTAAGGATGAAATCCCAAAAAACAATGGTGGAAATGCGTTTTTTTTCCAATCTTCACGCCCCAATGCTAAAAAAAAAACGTGAGACAACTGTGGGTCCAAAATGCACAATGCACCCCTAGATGAGATCCCTGAGGGGTGTTGAATCCAAAATGGGGCGACTTCGGGAAGGTTTCACATGTACTAGTACTTTGGGGCTTTGTAAATGTGACCTGGCACCACCAATATCTGTGTTCCAAAAGCCAAATGGCGCTCCCTCCCTTATACGCCCTGCCATGCACCCAAACAGCAGTTTACACCCACATGTAGGGTATTGCCGAACCTGGAAGAAATTGCAGTACAAAACAAATCTCTGAGTCACCTGGAAAGGTAAAAGTATCAAATAGTTATTCCCACCTAAAGTGACACATGTCAGATTTCAAGAGGGAGGTCAAAACTGGCTGTGGCGGAAAGGGGTTAAAGTGTGAGCTCCCGTGCTACATTCTGTGCACAGCACTGCGGATTATGTTTGATCTAAATTGCTTTAATGATCCCGGACCATGGAAAGTTTCTCCTTTTGATGCACTGGGAGGGGAATGGTCAGGTTCAGGGTCAGCGGGCGGTCAGGTCAGTGCAGGGGGCAGGAGCTGCTCGCAGGTGCTGACAAGAAGCCTGTAACCATAATTAGAGCCGGAGAGAAGGTTTTCTTGTCTTTAAGGTGACATTACAACAAGTCAGGTAACAGAACCTATGTACACGAACTCATGGGGACGACGCATGAATAAGTTATAGAGATCAGTGACTTTTTGTTCTGTTCTAAAAGGATCTGTCATCGCTAAAGAGATCGCGCCAATAAGATGCCCTATTTATGTGCTCTATAGGGTAACGCGCAGCTGAGACGGCCGCAGGGTCAGCACCACCGAGAAGGCCACCTCCTGTTATTAATTATTTCAATTGGTCAAAATTTTTTTTTTTTTGCTGTTTAATTTCTATTTTTTGTTTCTGTTCTTTCCTCCCCTCCTTCCAAGAGCCGTCTGCATAAACATACGAGGGGCTTGATTTTTGTGGGACAAGATGTACTTTTTAATGGTGCCATTGACCGCACCATAGATTGTACTGGGAAACCCAAAAACAATTCTTGTGGAGTGTAACGTAAAAAAAAAAAAATCGTTTTTATGACAAATTTGTAGAGTTTTTATTATGTTTTAGTGCTTTTTTTAAAATAAAACAAAAAACATGCTTCGTATAATTATTGCATGTGGCTGCTGGCTGACTCCTCAATTTAGTTCTGCTTGGAGTATTGAATCCACCAACTTATTACAGAACACTGTCCTGGGTGATCCTGAGGCCGGGTTTACATGGCGTATAATGGCGTGCACCTGTGCACCTGCTGTTGAAGGTAGGCGCTGGCCAGCACGTACTTTCAACAGAGCTCTGGCCCGGTTCCATTTCACTTTCCCTTTTCCCGACGCATACTTGCCCGGGACATGTCGGTGGTGAATACGCCGGTAAATCATAGCACTGAGTGCTATCATTTTACTAAATTTGTGGAGCGTACTTTGGGCGCATTGCAGCGCATTTATGCTCCACAAGTACATGGTGAGAACATACCCTGAGGCTTTTCTACACGGCACACTATACTTTGTTATAGAATCTTTTTTGTGTACATTTTGCACAAAATTAGATTTTGCCATAGTTTTCGGCCAGGACATATAGAACAGTACTATGATCCGCCATTTGCGGGAGGCGGGGCGCACTACAACCATACGATTCTACACATTAATAGCTTCGGTACGGCAAATCCAGGCGCATTACAGCTGGGACAGGTAGAGCACTTTAAAAGTGGTTTACCTGAGCCTGAAGTGTCGCTTTGTAGCTAGAAAGCCCTGAATCTATGACCCACAGAAGAACAGGTTCATAGATTCAGGCGCATTCTACACTACTAATGCGCACAAAAAAAACGGAGTCTGGGCACCAAAAATCATACATGTCGCCCTGCATTTTCAGCGTCGAAACCTCATCTGAAAAGCGCCTCAATGCAGCACTTTTCAGAAGAGGTTTTGACGAGGATTTGATCAGGTTTTTCAGCAAGGTTTTCCAACACTGATTTGTTACTGAAACACCCATACAAATTAATACCCAGGCCAAAAACTGCACCAAAAACCATGTGTACAACTGCGCCAAGGTTTTGAAGCTTTCCATTGATTCCAATAGGGATTTGAAAACTCTTCAAGAATTGATATGACGCTTCTTTTTCAGGGCCCCAAGCTGCGTGTAGTGTGTAAAAACCTTGGGTGAGAAGTCCGAAAATTGCCGGTGCTGCATCAGTTTTTAGGCGCATTTAATAAGTGTAAAGTGCGCCAGAAAGTTCGACCCTATCAAAAATCTGGCGTCAGGTATACCTTGCATAGTAAACATAATGCGCCTAAAAATAATGGGCTGTGCGCCTCCATAACGAAATGCGCCTATTGAGGCGCATAGCACATCATTACAAGTGTATATGTGTTAGGCGCGTTTCATATTTTACAAGTATATGTCAGGCGCATTACAAGTATGTGTTAGTCGCATAGCACATCATTACAAGTATGTTTTAGGCGCATTCCATATACTTGTAATGACAAGCTATGCGCCTCCGTGTGCGATGTGCCTTGATAGGGGCATTACATACGCTTCTAATGATATGCTATGTGCCTCGATAGGGGCATTACATAGGCTTCTAATGATATGCTATGTGCCTCAATAGGGGCATTACATCGGCTTCTAATGATATGCTCTGTGCCGCGATAGGGGCATTACATAGGCTTCTAATGATATGCTATGTGCCTCAATAGGGGCATTACATACGCTTCTAATGATATGCTATGTGCCGCGATTAGCACAAATCGCGGAACATAGCAAATCATTGGAAGCGTATGTAATGAACCTATCGATGCACGGAGCCGCATAGCTTATCATTACAGGTATATGAAATGCGCCTAACACATACTTGTAATGCGCCTAACATACTTGTAAAATGTGAAATGCGCATAACACATATACACTTGTAATGATGTGCTATGCTCCTCAATAGGCGCATTTCGTTGTGGAGGTGCACAGCGCATCATTTTTAGGCGCGTTGCAATGTGTCGGTCCCGGCGCCTAGGTTTGGTGTACGACAGTTCATTTACATCCAAAATATGGCGTCAAAAGCGGTCTTAGCGCAATATAGACCAAAAAACTGGTGTTGGCGTGTTGGGAAATGTCGCCCCACGTTTGTAAACTACAGCGCTGTTTTACATCCGACTTAATGAAAATGAACTGGAGACATTTTGGAGGCTTTTTTTTTTTACGTTGTTTTTGGGGGCGCAGAAATAATCCAAAAACAGTGCCAAAATCAGCCGTGTGAACATACCCTTACGGTAAAGACTATGAGAACGTTGGTTGGATCGGGGGTCAGTTATACTATGTATAATCAGCTATAAGATACTCGATCGCTGCAGGTCATTTTTGCTGACTGACAAGAGTTCAGGTCAGTCCAAGAAGTGGTGCAAAGACCCTGCCCCCCCCACCAATAAATAAGAGCAAGGTTCCTAATGACTGTGATTTCCAATACCCTTAACCAGCGCTGCCTGCGGCTGAGCTTTTAAGCCCAACAGCACTATATCTCGCTATTGATTTAATATATTCCTCCTCGTTAGCTATATATAGTGATGTCTTTCCTGTGCCAGAAAGTGCTGAAGTATTTTGAAGATGAGAGATTGGTGACCTGGAACATCATGAATAATAGATACTTTTCATCCATTTAATCCTATGTTCTAGGGAGGAAGGAATCTGGTGATGGCCTGATAAGTTCAGGAGCCTCCAAGTGCATTCCCCTCTTATAGGTAATGAAACCCAATCTTAGTGGGTTAGTGAGCTGGAGGTCGTCGTACTGCAGAGTGGTGCAAGCCCGATATCTGTGCTGTTACATCTGGAGAGGATGCCACCTTAGGCAGCATGACAGAGGTTGCCCATGAATGAATGAGTCTGAGCTTACGAGGTTTGGGGACATTTTCCCTCAGATCAAACAATTATGCTGTATCCTTTCAATGTGTCATAAATGTATGTGGTGGGAATAGGCTCGGACTGGGCCATAGGGAAACCCCCCAGTGGGCCAATGAGCATGGTGGACCTGGAGTTGCTTTTCAACTGTACAGGCAGTCCCCGACTTACGCTGTTCCGACTTACATCTGTACCCTAGTTACAAACGGAGACTTATGGGGCATGCTGGCACTTGTAGTTCCATATTTCACAGCAAATAGTAGCTGTGGAATGACAAGTGCCAGCATGCCACAGCAGCACATGAGGTGAAATCTTCTTAACAAGGGCACAGACAGCAAAACCCCTTCCCTGCACTATCTGAAACTAAAAACAAACACTTTTGTGCTGAAGTTACATTTAATAAATATACCTGTTCTGACTTACATATAATTTCAACTTAAAGGGATTTTGCCAAGAAGTGAGTTCCTCACCTAACAGGCTGATACTTCCCTCTTAAGGCCTGAAAAAAGGGGCGTTGTGTTTCTGTGTTTAAAAAAACAAGTACCTCCTCTGTGATGTCATCGCTCCACCTCCCATGCACGTTCCTGATATTCAGTCTCTGTACCTGAGCAAACATGTTATTTGGCTAATCCACAGGGGAGAACTGTATTGTGCACAAGTTTCTCCCTCTTATCTGCTCAGGAGAGAAGATAAGCTCTCAGCAGGCAGCGTCCTTCATTTGTTCATGAACTGCTGCAGGGGGGAGAGGAGGGCTGAGCAGGGAGAATGTTTACTGCATGTTTACTCCGATAATTACATTACAACCATGTGGATTCTCTATACAAAAGACACAGGATCTTTTCTCCCCAGTTCCTTCAAAGCTCGTTCATATTCCCTGCCATCAGATAAGAAGTGCAAACAACGCAAGTGCGGCCAGATCAGCTCCTGGTCGTGTCTAATGTAAATTGTCAGGAAACTAAGGGCATGTAAGTCAGGCTGTAGCTTTCAGAGGCTTCACTTTTTTTAATGACATATATTTAGAAAAGTGATTAAATACCCATTTTGGAGGATCCCACGTCAACATAAGATCGTGGCAAAACCCCTTTAAGGACAAACCTACAGTCCCTATCCCATTCGTAAACCGGGGACTGCTTGTATATAGATCCTTAGGAAAGACAGAAAGGCAAAGAGATAGATGCAAAAAGCAAGAGACAGAGCCTAGGAGGCATGTTCAGTAATTACCTATAGGGTGGGCTCCCTGTATCAACTTTACTGGTGGGCCCTGGGATGAACTCCACTAGTAGGCCCTAGTACCAACTTTACTGGTGCCTTCTAGACATCCCACTCTGACACTGGGTGGGAATACCCCTTTATACTGGGTTTCTCATTAGAGACAACCCCTTTCTAAATGCATTGGTTACACCTCACTCTCAGCACCATGTAATAGAAGGAGGCTCAAGTCCTCCAGATGAAGAGCATCTTGCAGTAATTGGTCTTCCATACTGGTTTGTATAACCAAAGAAATGTAAGAGTATAAGGCGCCATGCTCTATAGCGGGGGAGTGATCTTTTTATCTACCCATGAACATATACGATACAATACCGGAATTTATTTTATTGAAGGGCATTAGCCACAAACCACGTAAAACATTAAGGGAGAGAAGTCCAAAAATTATCGGTGCTACGTCAGTTTTTAGGCGCATTAAATAAGTGTAAAGTGCGCCAGAAAGTCCGACCCTATCAAAAATCTGGCGTCATGTTTACCTTGCATAGAAAACCTAATGCGCCTAAAAACGATGCGCTGTGCGCCTCCATAACTCAATGCACCTATTGAGGCTCCTGGGACATCATTACAAGTGTATATGTGTTAGGCGCATTACAAGTATGTTTTAGGCGCATTTCATATACTTGTACTGATAAGCTACGCGCCTCCATGCGTGACGTGCCTCGATAGGGGCATTACACACTCTACCAATGAAATGTTTTGTGCCGCGATTTGAGCTAATCGCGGCACAAAGCATATCATTGGAAGCGTATGTGATGCGCCTATGGAGGCACATCGCGCACGGAGGTGCAGAGCTTATCATTACAAGTATATGAAATGCGCCTAACACATATGTGAAGTGCGCCTAACACATATACACTTGTAATGATGTGCTATGAGCCTCAATAGGCGCATTTAGTTATGGAGGCGCACAGCGCATCATTTTTAGGCGCATTACAATGTGTCGGTCCCAGCATATAATGCGCCTAGTTTTGGTGTACAACAGTTCATTTACATCTAAAAAAAATGGCGTCAAAAGCGGTTTTAGCGCAATATAGACCAAAAAACTGGCGTTGGCGTGTTGGGAAATGTCACCGTTTATGGTCAACAAATGTATATATGTCACAAGGTACAGTTAAGTGGACCACGCGTTTCACAAGCCGCTCACTTTCTTCCTTACACCGACGTCTTGTTAATTCCAAACACAGTGGGAAAGGAGGATAAATATACAGATTATATAAAAATTATCATTATATAAATAACAGCCATAATATGAATATGTATTAACTATATGTATTCATATGCTTTATCATGCAACTTCAGGTCACATGTCTTTGCCACTGGGTTGTTTGCTGCGGGAGACCTGCGAGGTACCTGTCACTGAGGTGCTTGGCCTTGGTGAAGTAGAAGCTGGCAGTTTTGTTTGTCGGTAATGCTAGATTACTGACACTTGGTAGTTTAGCATTGCTGCCACAAGCAGCAAATCCGGGACGGCTTTACTGGAGTTTTGGGGGGGATGACTACTCCCATGTATTCAGGCCAGGTTTTGCCTAGCATATATAAGCCAGGAGGCTCAGGTGAGCTCAGGGGCAGCTGCCTAGCTGGATTGGGCTCTTGCTCCCAGGATGGAGAGAAGCAGGTGCCATAGAGGCCTAAACCAGAAGATACTGTGTTTGTGGTACGGGGCAGTAGGTTCAGGACAAGTCAGAGAGGGTTCTTTCTGTTAGTGGCCAAATAGCCTAGGATTTATGCTTGTAGTTTTGGGTATTGCCTGAAGGATAAAGCTGGCTGAGGCCAGTTTGAAATGTACTCTATTGTCAGTGTGATATATATTTGTATACCAACCTTCTTTCATCCGAATGTATTGGATGAGGTATATAATAGAGACCTATGGTGGCGCTCAAGCAGTAGGTATGCAAACCAAAATAAAGTTTTTAGCTGAAGCTGACAAAATTTGAACCAGCAAAAATCCCAAATAATTTATGTCAGTTTTAATTTTATCAAGTAATAGTCATTAAAAGACATAAAATATAAAGCATAAAAGAAATAAGAACAAAGGTACTGCGCGTTTTGCACGGGCACCTGCTGCGTGTACCATAATCTGTCCTACAAAAGTACTGTGATCGATTGAGCTGACAGACCTGAAGACTGTCTAATATGGTGGCCTGATGAGAGCTGAAGTCCTACATATGGTGGAGGATGCGGGCATGTTAATGACACATGAAAGTTTACAGTGTGATTTAAAGGTCCAGAGGCCTGACTGTGCACTGTCTGGATAAGACTGCTTCTAAAGAGAGAGAGAGACATACACAGACAAACAAAGAGTGTGTTTGCCAATGTAAAGAGACCGTCACTGCTGGTGGAAATATTTTTTTGTCAGATAGTTTGTACTACAACAGATAGTACAAGCTATCTGGCAAATGGAGAAGAGTGTAGAGCCACTGACCTGATCTCTCTATCATAGTCAATGGCTCTACACTCTCACCGATCCCGCAAGTCCGCTGCCTTGGGATAACCCTTGACACCGCTTTGTTCTTCAAACCCCACATCCAAACTCTCACCTCTGCTGCCGCCTCCACCTGAAAAATATTTCATGAATCTGCCCATTCCTTAGTCCTGTCACTACAAAAATGCTGGTCCATGCCCGCGTCATCTCCCGCCTAGACTACTGCAACATCCTTCTCTGTGGCCTCCCAGCTAACACTCTTTCTCCCCTTCAATCCATCTTCAACTCTGCTGCCCGTCTTATCCATCTCTCTCCTCGCTACTCCCTGCCTCTCCCCTCTGCAAATCCCTTCACTGGCTTCCCATTGGCCAGCGAATTCATTTCAAGTTACTAACCATGACCTACAAGGCTCTCCATAACCTCTCCCCCCATACATCTCTGCCTTAATCTCCAGATATCTCCACTCATGCAATCTCCGCTCCTCACAGGACCTTCTTCTCTGCTCTCCTCTTATCAGCTCCTCACACAAAAGTCTTCAAGACTTCTCTCGTGCTTCCCCCATAGTCTGGAACTCAATACCCCAACACATCAGACTCTTCTCCATCTTCACCAGGTTCAAAAGCAACCTGAAAACCCATCTCTTCAGGAACCTATAACCTAGAATAACCCCACTGTCACTGTACTACCCCACAAACATGTCTGCCCTTCACCTTCTGTCTCTTTCCCCCTTCCTTGTAGATTGTGAGCCTTCGCGGGCAGGGTTCTCTTTCCCTCTGTACCTGTTGTTAGTCACAGATTGTCACTATTGTAAATGTTTGACTTATGTTATGTTTGTAACCCCCTGAATGTACAGCGCCCTGTAATCAATGGCGCTATAAAATAAATAATAATATAATAATAAAAATGACAGCCAAACAGCTGGAAAATAACCAAAAGTTCCAGGCATAGTTTGAAGCAGAGCAAGAGGCAAGGAAGGCAATTGCCAACCAGAGTCAGTGGTCCGGGAAAAGTGGACTCTCCAAGCTGCCTTGATGTCTGGAGGTGCAGAGCCAAAAGGTGGAAAATGATGTTGCCAAGGGTAATGAACCTGCCCCTGTTGGGGACCCCTACAGGAGGACTATTGCATGAGAGGATGTTGCCGAGAGGCCATGTGTTTCTCCCAAGTGTGAGACAAATCCTAGGAAAACCTAGTTGTCCAGGAACATGGGTGCAGTCATTGCTAGGAGGAACCAACCTTGACAGCAGAAAGTGGCCACTACTGTCCGTTGGGAAGAGCTGTGCTGGAGGTGCCATAAAGCAAGCAGAGAATTAGAAGGTCAGAGGAGATACAACCAAGAACACTGGAGTTGCTGGTGGGTGAGAACCCACTGCTGGTTGACCTGGACTGTCACCAAAAGGTCTCCAGAGTGCACCCAGACTCCTGGGCACCCGAAGTGCCTCGACCAGAATCGAATAAGACTTTTGCACTGCATTTTGAAACCTGTGGGACCCTCGGGCTTGTGCTTGAGGTTTGTGAGGAGCTCCAGGTCAAGTTCATACGTGGCAGAGACTTTTCCCATTACTGGCAGTTATGGTGGACAGCGAGAACACCAGGCAAAGCAAGTGAATGTTCCTGGAAAGTGCCCCCTGTAGAGGGTTCTGTGCCACTGCCGGAGAGGGGAAGGCCAGAGGACTGGCATATTAGTTCCTGAGACGATGGTATGTGGAGACTCACTGAGCGATGACCAGGGTGGGTCAAAAGTCCGTCCAGAGGTGCTGCTGTCCCCGGAGAAGACTCCTGAGAGAGGTGAGACCCTTCTGTTTGTTGATGAGACTGACACTATTTACCCCTGAATTTCATGTTTGTTTTTCCCTCCTCGCCTTCCCAGAGCCATAACTTTTTTATTCATCCATCTCCATAGACATACGAGGTCTTTTATTTTGCGGGACAAGATGTACTTTCTAATGGTGTTATTCATATTACCATAGAGTATACTGGGCAACCGCAAAAAAATTCCAAGTGGGCCAAAATGTGAAAAAAAAACACGTACTTGCGCCATGTTTGCGGACATTTTGCTTTTACGCCGCTCAATCTTCGTTATAAACGTATCTGTATTCTACAGGTTGATACGCATCCGCCAATACCAAACATGTAGGGTTTTCGTTATGTTTTGGTACCGTAAAAAAATTCCAAATATTTTCTATTTTTTAAATTTGCGCCGTGGCGGCATTTTCTGTGGCCAATAACTTTTTTTGTTCTTCTACCTATGGTCTTGAATGAGGGGGCGTTTTTTGCGGGCTGAAGTGCACTTTTTATTACTACCAGTTTGGAATACATGCGACTTTTTTGATTACATTTATTTCGATTTTTAGAGGACATGAATGACCAAAAAACACAGTTTTGGCGTTTGGAATTTTTTTTCTTCTATGATGTTCAACGTACAGGATAAATGATATAATATTTTAATAGCTCGGACTTTTCCGGACGTGGCGATACCAAATATGTGTCACTTTTTTATTATTTTACTTTTTTATTTGTAAAATGGCGAAAAGTGGGTGATTTGAATTTTTAATTTTTTTTTACACTTTAAAACTTCTTTTTGAGTCCCTCTAGGGTGCTTCACCACTAGGCGGAGCGATCATTTCTACAGCCTAATGGATTATAACACAATGCATTGGGGGCAGGGGTGCCAATAGGGCAGTACGGGCAGTACTCCTGTCAGGGGCCCTAATCAAACAGGGGCCCACTGATATGTTAAAACATAGGAACTAGTAATGGGTGGGGGCCCCATTTGATTTGGCTGTATGGGGCCCTGAAACGGTTAATAGATGACTGATGGCAGCCCTGCATTTGGGTGTACAAGATGGCTGTGTTACTACTTCCTGCCTGGGGCCGGAAGTGGCAAAATCGAAAACATGGCATCCATGGAAGCCTGCACAGGGCTCCCAGCTGCCATGGTCAGCGATCCGGGCCTCGCGATTGCGCCCCCGGATTGAAGTGAGAAATGGTGCGCGGCACCGTTTCCCATTGATTTAGACGCCGCAGCCATCTTTGCCGCAGTGTCCAAGGGGTTAAACAGTGCAGGATGGCGCCGTCACCATCCCATACTGTAACTGCCGGGTGCTGCAATTAGCTATCTTGCTACAAAGCCCCTTGCCGGCACTATGACACACTCACACGTCCAATGTCGAAATGTCTGACGGACTCAATGTTCATCACAAAGGTGCAATAGTGTCTAATAAAAATGCCACTATATATATTTTTATTTATATAATCATATTTTTTGTCATTTATTTATATGTAATATTCATTTGTTGGTCTTTCAATGTTTTACGTGGTTTGTGGCTAATGCTCAAAAACACAGCCACGCGGCCATACTTACCGGTCAATGGCCGGACAATAGACAATAGTAGGAGGCAACACAATCCACCTGGGAGAGATATAACAGGTGCAAATAACTACTGCACAGCAGCTCACACACCCCTCCACTAGGGGAACAACTGAATGTTAAAAAACTGCACATTGTGTAAGCACCAGTTCACACCAGTATGCAGAAAAGCCACAGTATAATACATGGGGACTCTGCACAAATGCAAAAATACCGATAAGACAACCACTCACAGCCGATGTATGAGGGGGGTGGTTGCTGGTATTATAATTGCATATAGATAAGGCGATACAAAGGGGCCACTTATAAAGCCACTTACGTTTTCTTGCAAAACAGCTGAATAGCACTACATATTAGGGACAACTCATTAATGTCGAATATGGCTGCCAATGTAGTAATGCCCATAGGATGTCCTTATTGTCTTATGTCCAGTCGTTCCTCCAACACCCCAATACAGAACCTACTGATCTTCTTAGTCTGTGTAACATGCGGCTTCTTGCAGTTGGTGGGATATTAAGCATCCAGTCTATGATGGTAATTGTGAATTTGGTTACTAGTAGCTTGAACATGATCCATAATGCCCAATGAGCTATCATTATCACCGGTGTATAGTGCAGGGCTATCTTTTTTCATCAAGCACACTAGGCAGGGGCCCCAGGTGGTGAATGTATGTCCTGGATCCCTGGGTTGATGTTGCTTATTTCATTGTGTGTTCTTAGCATGTGCAAACAGTTATAAACCATGGTGGAGCAGGGAGCCATAAGCTCCCTGCCCTGCCAATTAATCTTGTAGGCTACAGGTTGCCTGCAAGAACTTAGAAGGTTGTCCCAGCTTAGGTTGCTTGATGACATGGGTGTGCTTGAGGATGATTAGAGGTATGGCCTCATTTGGTGTAATTTTTGGGCATGGCTAAAGTCATGGTTTGGTATGATGTTATGTATTTGGGCAGGGCCCACTACACTGCTGTTCCCAGGGGCCCATAATGCTGTTGAGACAGCCCTGGTGCAGTGGCAGGCTAATGGTGTCTGGTGCCTTTAACCTAGTAGTCATGTGACCATAGAGGAAGTCTTCATCTTTGACCTAAAGCACATGAGTCAAACTCAAGGCCTGTGGGCCAGATCTGGCCTACCTTGTTATTGCTTGTGGCCCATGAGAGCTTAGACACAGCGAGCAGGGATGGACAAGGTCTGGATGCAGAAGGACCGGCTCTCTACTGTTCCAGGAGGATACAGTCAGCACTTAGCAGAGGTGGCAACGCCAGCAAAGGAAGTGGGTGCCATCGTGGATTTGAAGCTCTGCTGCGCACCACCACACTCCTCTTTTTGGCAGCTCACAGGCGGTGGTACAGCTCTACCCAGGCACCCCAACCACCATCTAAAGCCTTCCAGTAGCCCATTAAAGGAAACCATAATGCTGATGTGGTCCTTGGTGAAAATGTGTTTGACACCCCTGATCTAAAGCCAAGAACCACATCTAGCATTCCAAGGAGTGTAGCCAGGCTCGGACTGGCTCACAGGGGGACAGGGGAAACCCCTGGCGGGCCCCTGGATATGGCAGACCTGAGTGCAAGAGTCCTATGCAGTCAGGTACAGTAGCTGTAGGGTGGGTCCCAAGAATCAGCTCCACTGGTGGCCCTCAAGAATCAACTCCACTGGTGGGTCCCAAGAATCGCTCCACTGGTGGCCCTCAAGCATCAACTCCACTGGTGGGCCCCAAGAATCAACTCCACGGGTGGCCCCAAGAATCCATTCCACGGGTGGCCCGAAGAATCAACTCCCTTGGTGGCCCCAGGAATCAACTCCATTGGTGGCCCCAAGAATCAACTCCACTGGTGGCCCCAAGAATCAACTCCCCTGGTGGGCCCAGAATCATCTCTACTGGTGAGCCCAAGAATCTTTTCTACTGGTGGCCCTCAAGAATCAACTCCAGTGGTGGGCCCCAAGAATCATCTCCACGGGTGGCCCCAAGAATCAATTCCACGGGTGGCCCCAAGAATCAATTCCACTGCTGGGACCCAAGAACCAACTCCACTGGTGGCCCCAGAATCATCTCTACTGGTGGGCCCATGAATCATCTCCACTGGTGGGCCCCTAAGAATCAACTCCACTGGTGGACCCCAAGAACCAACTCCACTGGTGGACCCCAAGAACCAACTCCACTGGTGGGCCCCTAAGAATCAACTCCACTGGTGGGCCCTATGAGTCAACTCCACTCGTGGCGCCAAGAATCATCTCCACTGGTGGGGCCCAAAAATCAACTCCACTGGTGGGCCCCAAGAATCATCTCCAGTGGTGGAGCCCCAAGAATCAACTCCACTGGTGGACCACAGAAATCAACTCCACTGATGGGTGTAGCTATTGGGGGTGCAGAGTCTGACAGGGGCCCAAAAGTCCATCTGCTGCATAATAAAGCACCAGTATTATAAATGGCACATGGTTGGTGTGGGGCTCTTTAATAGATTTTGTTTTGGGGCCCAGGATCTTTAAGTGATGCGTCTGACCATGGCCTCTGACGGTGGTGGACCACAGTGACTGCCCTGCAGTACCTCCTACTCCCTGCAGAGGCGCTGTAGGTAAGAGTCATTTACATTACAGAAAGGGCAACCAATATGCAAACTGGACAACCGTTTCTAGCTTCTTCCAAGCATTGAGGAGAACGTTGTGTCCATATACACCGACGTGCCAGGCAGTGCCCGGCTACATGGACTAAAAATAAAACTTAATTTCAGCCTCTGTAAACATAATTGGAGGCGCTGAAGAGGTCGGTTTATTATTTTTTTTTTCTTTTCAGAATCACAAAAGGCTTCGTACGCAAATCCCAGATACAGAACGTTGACTTCACGACGTGTTGTTCACAGGATGCAAATTCAGACCTATAAACGGTGCCTTAAAATTCCATTCCGCCCGAGTGTCAGGCGCGGAGGTGACTCGTCGGGGGGCAATGACAGACACTTTTACAGCCGCTCAGTGTTATTGTGCGTAATCTGTTTGCTGCAGCTCGTCTGGGAATGCAGAGAACATCAACAGCCCGAACTAACAATGGAGACTTAAAGGGGAACCCCGCTCACTGCTCATCAGGACGGAGATCAGTTATTACTGAGTCCTACATCTCTGCTGCTGGGTAAATTACATATTAAAGGGGTCTTCTCACCACATTGATTGGCTTTAAACCTGTAGGCAAAGGCAAATAAAGACTATTACCAAATACATTGCTGTTTTGATTTTGCTATCTTTCAAAATTAGAGCAGTTCTTATTTCCTGCTTGCGTATACAAGCTTCCAAGCTCTCACAGCTCTAGTAGTGGCCAGGGTGGTGATCTCACTCCCTGCTGTGTCTTATCAGCAGTGCAGGAGCTTATTTATGTTTCTTAATGACAAACTTTAACCATTTAGAGCTCTGTAGCTGTCTGCCCTGCTGTTAAAACCCCTCCATTATTAATTTCCCTTTAACAGGGTCAGCTAGGAAAAGAGCTGAAATGTCAGTCACTGCTGTACAAGCGCCCCCAGCCTAAAGCTGTAGAACTGGCCACAGCCTGAACAGGAAGTGGGAGCATGAAGCTGCAGAACAGCCCACAGCCTGAACAGGAAGTGGAAGCCTGAAGCTGTAGAACTGCCTACAGCCTGAACAGGAAGTGAGAGCCTGAAGCTGTAGAACTGCCCACAGCCTGGACAGGAAGTGGGAGCCTGAAGATGTGAAACCACCCCCAGCCTGAACAGGAAGTGGGAGCCTGAAGCTGTAGAACCACTCACAGCCTGAACAGGAAGTGGGAGCCTGAAGCTGTAGAACCACTCACAGCCTGAACAGGAAGTGGGAGCCTGAAACTGTAGAACTGCCCACAGCCTGAACATAATGTAAGAGACTGAATCTGTAGAACTGCCCAAAGCCTGAACAGGAAGCGAGAGCCTGAAGCTGTAGAACCGCCCACAGCCTGAACAGGAAGTGGGAGCCTGAAGCTGTAGAAACACCCACAGCCTGAACAGGAAGTGGGAGCCTGAAGCTGTAGAGGTGCCCACAGCCTGAACAGGAAGTGGGAGTCTGAAGCTGTAGAACCACCCACAGCCTGAACAGGAAGTGGGAGCCTGAAGCTGTAGAAACACCCACAGCCTGAACAGGAAGTGGGAGCCTGAAGCTGTAGAACCACCCACAGCCTGAAAAGGAAGTTGGGCTTAAGAGCAGTTTTGCACATGACACTTGGACATTTCTTAAACGAATTGGTCACCCAATAGGTTCGCACAATGAAGTCGCTGCTCAATATGGTACCTCACTGTCCTTATAAGTAGTCAGTAACTGAGTGAAGGGTACAGGGGGATGCCCCCTGAGGTGAAATGTCATGACGACTGATACTTACATACCTCATTGCTCCAACACATTGCCTCCTGGCTTGCTGGAAGCTCCTTATACCGAGGAGCACATTGCACGTTGTTTCCTTCAGCTTGCTCCCACCATCCTGCAGCTTGTTCCATACATGGTACCATGCATCCTGTAGGCTCCCTACCTCACTGCATCTCCCCTTTGTTCTCTTATGCCCTAGTGACAGACATGACTAAGGTCTGGGCTGGCCGAAACATCATAACAAGTCACAACATCTATGTGATTCGCTTGTTTGACCAATGAGACCTTCTAAAGTGCATTACAAACACCAGAGTGCTCTGGACATTCTTGCCTAGTATTGGAGGCTGCAAGGTCCTTCCATTGAGCACCTAAGCATACCCAGAGGGTGCTGAACATATTATATTAGGCATCTCCATAAAGCATGGGTGACGGACACGAAAGGGGGCATCACTGGCTGAGACAGAAAGCGAAGATGGCGCCCAGCCATGGGAGAAGGAGGGCTCTCCACCAGCTGCAGCTCATCTCAGAAGACCTTCCATCCTTCTAGTAGAAGATGACAATGACATCAGTGCTCTGGTGGGTTGTCACGGTCGTGAGTGAGCGGTTTTGGTGTCGTGGCGCCCAATGTCTGGAGCAGCTTTGTGGAAGAGCAGCATAACGCCGGATCCTGGATGGATTCTTTTTTTACAAATGGAAATTGCAGATTTTGGGAAGGGGTGTGACCTTGAATAGGTTGGGGGCAAAGCAGTTCAGAAGCCTTAGTCTTCTGGAGATCCCCAAAGTCATCAAGGCAGGGATATCAAAATGTACCTCGCAACCCCTTGTCCTACCCATTCATTGTTATTGGCTTGCCTAGGCTTCTCCACAAGGAGATTCATTGGAAAGATTCCCCAAATATCCTGTAATAATTCTTAATAGGATGAAACAATTTGAAGGAAACAATGTGAAATGTGCTCCTTGGTGTATGGAACTTGCGACAAGCCGGGAGGCCCCCGTGCCGGAGGGATGAAGTAGACACCGGACAGCCGTCGTTATGTTTAACCTCCGGGTGCATCACCCGTCCCCTTCACTCAGTCACTGACTTCTCGTCAGGATGGTCGTGGACAGTAATGAGCAGCGACTTCATGGTGAGATCCTTTTGGGTCAACAGTTCTAATAAACGATGTCAGAGTGAAGAAATATGATGTCCATGACTTCCCCTCTAAGAGTGTAATTCAGAAGATGGTACGAAAACTGGACATGACGGGATCACTGACTGGGGAAAATTTCAATGGGTGACTTGCAGTATCGTCTGGAGCAGTTGCCCAGGAATCCTCCAAGATACTGAGCGCAGGAGACCGAGAGATCTCATTCATCAGATCAGAGGTGATTCTTTGGGCCCACCAGTGGGGTTGATTCTTGGAGCCACTAGTGGAGTTGATTATTGGGGCACCAGTGGAGTTGATATTTGGGGCCCACCAGTGGAGTTGATTCTTGGGGCGCACCAGTGGAGTTGATTCTTGGAGCCAACCAGTGGAGTTGATTCTTGGGGCCCACCAGTGGAGTTGATTCTTGGGGCCCACCAGTGGAGATTATTCTTGGGGCCCACCAGTGGAGATGATTCTTGGGGCCCACCAGTGGAGCTGATTCTTGGGGCCCACCAGTGGAGAGGATTCTTGGGGCCCTACCGGTGGAGTTGATTCCTGGGGCCCACCAGTGGAGTTGATTCTTGGGCCCCACCACTGGAGTTTCTTCTTGGGCTCCACTAATGGAGTTTCTTCATGGGGCCACCAGTGGAGTTGATTCTTTGGCCCCACCAGTGGAGTTGATTCCTGGGGCCCACCAGTGGAGTTGATTCTTGGACCCCACCAGTGGAGATGAGTCTTGAGTCCCACCAGTGGAATTGATTCTTGGAGCCACCAGTGGAGATGATTCATGGGGCCACCAGTGGAGATGATTCATGGGGCCCACCAGCGGAGTTGAGTCCTGGGGCCACCAGTGGAATTGATTATTGGGGCACCAGTGGAGTTGATTTTTGGGGCCCACCAGTGGAGAGGATTCTTGGGGCCCTACCGGTGGAGTTGATTCCTGGGGCCCACCAGTGGAGTTGATTCTTGGGCCCCACCAGTGGAGTTGATTCTTGGACCCCACCAGTGGAGATGATTCTTGAGTCCCACCAGTGGAATTGATTCTTGGAGCCAGCAGTGGAGAGGATTCATGGGGCCACCCGGGGCGTGATTCATGGGCCACCATGGAGAGATCTTTGGGCCACCGTGGATTTATTCCGGGGGCCACCGGGAGTTGATTTTTGGGGGCCCCCCAGGGGAGATGATTCCTGGGGCCCCAGCGGAGTTACCCGGGGGCCCCCATGATTTTGATTTTTGGGGCCCCACCAGTGAGATGATTATTGGAGCCACCAGGAATGATTTTGGGCCCACCAGGGAGAGTTTCTTGGGGACCCCCCATGGAGTTGATTCTTGGGGCCCCCCAGGGGAGGTTATTTTGGGGCCCCACCATGGAGCTGATTCTACAAACTGTACATGATAACAATTTTTTCGACTCTTTATTGCCTTTCCCCTTGAAAAAACAGCCCCAGGTCTGCCATGTTTAGGGGCCAGAGGCCCCTTATGGGTTTCCCCGAAACCCAGCCCAGGTTGTGAGAAAGGTTTTTCTTGCATTGCCCCCTTTTTCCTTGTATAGTGACGGAGCTCGCATCTAGAATTTGCCAGGTCGGTGACTCTTCGTCCGCAAAACTAAAGGGAGACAGGGGGGGCTTGTGTTAAGCTGAAGTTCGGTAAAGGGTCGCTGAAAACCAAAAGGGGCTCATTTTCTGCAGTCATCACACATTCATGAGAATTCACATAAGGATGCAACTATGGCCAAGGGCGACCTACCCCACCCTCAGTGCAGGACGTCCACTGATTCATTGATGGATACGACCTTGTGCAAAACTGAGCCCGGTCGCGCTTAGTCAAAGTGCAGATCTGCAGTAGAGGAGACGGCAATGATAGTCAAGGTAGAGACCAAGGTCCTGTTCACATGGCGCACGAAAACTGCTAACAACTGCAGCTCTGAGCTGTACATGTGGTCACAGAGGTTGTCACCACCCCAACCCCCCCCAGGATCTCCAATCCAGGGGAAAGACC